>JAAAWM010011128.1:0-63312 GCA_036873465.1 Thinopyrum obtusiflorum
GGTGAGGATCCGATGCCCTCTACTGTGGTGGCTAACCCTATTTATAGAGGCCCTGGTCCTCTTCCCAAATATTGAGCGGGAAGGGAGCCAACAACGGCCAATTTGAAATGGGACAGCTAGTATAGCTTATCCTGACAAAAGTAGTCTTCGCCTGCCAAAGGCTCTGGTGGTGACGCCGTCTTGGGCTCCACGGTGACCTCCGTCTTGCCGTCCTGCTGGTCTTGGTCTCATTGCACCGATATGGAAACCTTTGCCTGATGCCTCGGAACTCCTCACCTGCGCTTGCCTCCTTAGCACCAAAGAGGAAGCAAGGACACTGTGCGCGCCGGCGCCCGCCTGGGGCCCGCCTAGCCTTGGTCGTCATGGCTCACGTCATGAGAACCTCGTGAGGTTTGCCTTGACTTGATCTCTCCACCCCTCGCGAGCCAGCTTGGTGAGGCCGCTCCTGAGGAGGTATTGTGTCGTCTGCCTCGCGAGGCTTGGCCCCTCGCAAGGGTCTTGAGTGCTTGCTGGTGAAGATGGGCCGTACGGGCCCGCTAGTGGAGCCACGCCGTGGGCCGCAGGCAGGCAAGTCTGGGAACCCCCATTCCCAGAACGCCGACACCCATGATCCGACAACTGCATTGGCCTCTCCTTTCTTTCCCCTCACTGCTGGTCAAAGAGCCGGCAGGACCCCGTCCGTCGGGGAAGGCAAGGAGGCTTAACGCTGTCGCCGTCAGCGAGGAAGGGAATCCACTGCCGGCGCTGCTATTCTCTTTCACGCAGCGGCGGCTCGGGAGGTCCTCTGACCCCTTCTTCCTCGCCGCCATATGTAGTGTGGGCAGATCAGCCTCTGGCCACCCATCGAGCCACACCCCAAGAACCTTAAGGTATAATTTTCTTAATCCACATGCATTGCTCTAGCTGCATGTGGAATTTTTTCGCTTCTGCACTCGAATCTAGGTGTTGGATCAAACAGGAAAGTAGTGGGGAAAGTTGTATAGCAGGAATCTAGGACGTGGTTCAAAGAGGAAAGGAAGGGGGAAAGTAGTATAGACAGGCTATCCAACACGTATGTTGGTCGAAAAGGGAAAACAATGACAAACGTAGTACACACATATGTAAGGAACTGATCTTCCTGTGGGTGGGGAACAAGGCTGTATAGTTTGAGATGGACTAGATTTGCTGCCCTCACATAGGGAAAGGTGTCTAAAGATAACAAAAATGGGACCAACACAAATATGTTCCTTGGTTATTTGTTGCAACCACTACAAAAAAAGACACATCCGTGACATTTTGGGCCGAAAGAATTTTTTCTGTAATGCTTATGACACTTCTATGACGATAATTGTGACAAAACCCGGTATCATCATAGATGTTGTGGGCTCCTACTTCTATGAAAAAATCATGATAGAAAATGGGCTTTTCGTCCTGGGCGGGCCAGAGACGCACCTGCATGACATTCTTTGGGCCGTCCATGACGGAAAAAATCATGGTAGAAGCGAGGGCGAGGAAAATTTTGGGGAGTTCCCGGTTACGGTGGGTGGTCAGGGCCGAGCAATGCACGGAGGGATTGCGCGTTTCTCTTATACACGTACGCGCGTGTGTGCGAGGCATTGGGCTCTAGCTGAACCCGAGCGAGGCGTTCGCTTACTGAACCCGAGCGATTACTAGCTACGTTACTGAACCCGAGCGATCAATCGATCCCTGGCTGTTAACTCAACCCGGTCGAGGGATTCCTTCGCTACTGCTGCTAACTGAAGCCGATCGAACCTGCTACCTCTTGATGAACAGTGAACGTGGGGGTTGGTTGAATGAGTCGAGACGTACGTGGTTGGGGTTGGATGAACAGTTCCCGGTGGGGGTTGGATGAACAGGACCCCGTGGTAGTAGTTCTAGGCCGTTGCCCTAGATGAACAGGACCTCGAGAGGAGGCCGCCACAGCCGAGCAGCTGGTTGGGGGTGGATGAACAGGACCCCATGGAGGGCTGGTTGAACAGTAGCCGGTGGAGGGCTGGATGAACAATAGCCCGTGGATGAACAGTAGCTGGTGGAGGCAGGAGGAAGACGCGATGGATGAACAGTGCAGGTGGAGGCTGAAGCAAGTCGACGGTGGGTGAACAGTAGCCCGTGGAGTCCCGTTTTGCGGTACGCCACACCCCTCCGATGAACAGGACCCCCGTTTCGATCATAGCGCTCGAACACAAGTCTGTTTCCTCCGTCTCTGATGAACAGGACCCGTGTTTCAACCATAGCGCTGCAACACAAGTCTGTTTCCTTCGTCTCTAATGAATAGGACCCCCATTTTGACCGTAGCGCTCCAACACAAGTCCGTTTCCTCTGTTTTGCGGTATGCCACGCCCCTCCCGATGAACAGGACCCCCGTTTCGACCATAGCCGATCGAACAGAAGGCCATTTCCTCCATACTGCGGTACGTCAAACCCCATTTCGGCTGTTCCGTCCAAGCCGGTTGGCTCTCATTGAACAGGACGCATTCCGACCCAGTCTGTTGCCTCCCGATGAACAGGACGTTGTTTCTTCGTTTCAACCCAGCCTGTTGGCTGCCCGATTAATAGGATGCCGCTGCTGCCATCCATTGCCTCTCCATGTACACGAGCCCTGGCCGTACATATGCGCGAGTACGGGTTCGAGACCCCGCCCGTATGTGCACACGGTCTAGAAGGGACTACCTGAACTGCTATGTCGGGGGCTCTACTACTACACATGCCGCTGCTTGCTCGGCCATGTTTCATCGTTGCAGAAAGACCGATTGACCAGTATGTACGTACACGTTCGCGACCAGAATGACAACGCTACGTACGCTTCAACCAGGTGGGTTCTGGCTGTCAGGGAGGATAAGGAGGCACTTCCTTGCGTGCGAAGTTATTAATGGTGGTTCCGAGCTGTCAGGGGGAGGATTCATTTTTTTGCGCCTAATATGGAGGCACTTCCTTGCGTGCGAAGATGTAGCTGGTGGGTCCATCTAACAGCCTCACCGTGTACACTACTCTTCCGATGGCTATCGTTCATTGACCACACTGTGCGGACAGCACCCAGGCGGTGGACGACAGCGAGGCCTAGGAAGGGAACGATGCTGAGCCAGGGAAGACAAGGCAGGTGGATGCCCACGCGGAGGGGAGTATGAGGGTTCACTGGTTCGGCTGCGGTGTAAGGCTGCCGTCGCGGGAGAATAACAGTGGGTGTGGGTGAGTAGAGGGAAGGCATGGCCAGTAGTAGTATGGTCGGGCGGTGAGGCCTGCGCGGCAGCACAGCCGGCCACGGGAGGCTGGAGCAGGCGGTACGACGGGCGCAGGTTTGGGCAGCTGGAGGAAGAAGACCAGAGGTTGAAGACGCAGCTTGGCCTTTGGATTAACGTCCAACGGTCAGTCCAGCTAGAATCGTTTATTGACTAAGTTGACAAAGCCCTGCGTACGCATTAACTTAGTAGGCCCACAAGTCAGCCTCCAAATCTGGTGGATCCCAGCTAGCAGGGGGAATCAATTTTTTTCCGTGTAATAAGGTGGCACTTCCTTGCGTGCGAAGATGTTTTCTGGTTTTTTTGTATTTCTTCTTTTTCGAGTTAGAATAAAAAGAAAACAATTTAGCATCTTCGGTACAATCTATATTTTCACGAATTGGATCATAATAAAGATGGTGGGTCCCAGCTGTCAGGGAGAGGAAACATTTTATTTCCACGTAATAAAGGAAGCACTTCCTTGTGTGCGAAGATGTAGCTGGTGGGTCAAACCAGTCAGGGGGAGAAATCATTTGTTTTTGCATAATACGGAGGCACTTGCTGCGTGCGGCCATGGGCCATGTGGGTCCCTACCGTGAGCCACTCCACATACATGCCTCTTCCGATGGCTGTCGTTTGTTGACAAAGTTGACCACACCGCGCCGAGAGAACCAACGCAGTGAACGTTGGCGAGTCCTAAGAAGGGAACAACCCAGAGCCGGCGAAGACACATTAGTGGATGCCCACGCGGAGGGGAGTACGAGTGTTCACTGGTTTGGCTGCGGTGTGAGGTTGCCGCCGTCGGAGAAGAATAGGAGCTGTTGGTGAGTAGAGGAATGGCCTGGACGGCGTTTGGGAGTAGGGTGGGCCGGTGAAGCCTGCGCGGCAGCACAGCCGGCCACGGGAGGCGGTAGCAGGTGGTACCGTCGGTGGTGCTTTGGGCGGCTGAAGCAAGAATATCCGAGATTGAAGAAGCACTACAGCCGTTGGATGGACATCCAACGACCACTACTGCTAGAATCGTGTCTTGACTACAAGTTGACAAAGCCTTCCGTATGCCTTAGTAGGCCCACAAGCCTTCCATACGCGTCACTGACTATAATTCTAAAAAAAATAGTAGGCCCACAAGTGAGCATCACATCTGTGGCAGAGAACGTATAGCCCATTTGCGATTTGTAATAATGTACAGCTCATTTTTGAATTCTAATGGAAATACTACAACCCATTTACAGTCTGTTAAAATTACAGCCAATTTTCTAGTCAGGACAATGATTAATAATTTCAACCAACCGCTCAAAATGGAATTCAACCAAAAATCCCACATTTTGATGG
Organism: Thinopyrum obtusiflorum; assembly: GCA_036873465.1. Lineage (NCBI taxonomy): Eukaryota > Viridiplantae > Streptophyta > Magnoliopsida > Poales > Poaceae > Thinopyrum > Thinopyrum obtusiflorum. The sequence continues at coordinate 4,548 of JAAAWM010011128.1, forward strand.
GATTCGAAATATAATTTCAAAATGAATTTGTATTAGGTAAAAATCTAACGAAATATTACGCGCGCAATAAGTAATGAAACTAAAATTTTCAAATTGCAAAAATAATATTTTTGAAACTAATTACCTGTTTGGTGCGTTTTTATATATTTACAGCCCAATTTTTATAATTACATCCCATATATTATTTCTTAAAGCCCATTTTCTTGTTAGGCCTAATGCATCCCTCTTAGGAAAGATTTACAGCCCAGCGGGGCGGAGAATAACAAGTTGACCTGGGTTGGGTATTCCGCAAAAAAAGTATAGCCGCGCTAGCCATTTTTACCTCGAAAATTTAATATCTGGGCTGGATATTTGGTCGACATAAAATAATAGCCTGGGCTAGATGGGCCACAGCCCGCCCAGTTGATACCCTGCTCCTCTGAACAACAACAAAAACATCACTCAAGAAAAACTCCGCTTACACCTCAAAAAACAAATACTGCTCGAGCTGCTGGGTCCCAGCTGTCGGCCGCTCCTTGTGCAATTCTCTAGTTTATTAACTACTAGTCAATGTGTACGTGCAATGCACGTTAATGTGGAAGTATATTAAGTGCATGCAGATATTAAGTAGGATATTATTTGCGTGTTATTATGTGATTAACACTATTTTTGGCATGAAATTAACTGCACGCTAAATGTGTTGAGCGCTCGACATTGAAGCGGTCTAGGTCGTTGGATTGACATGATTTGATGGCCGAGATTAATGGATCAGCTCCTTTGGGTCTTTTTATATTGGTATAGATATAGATATAGGTTGACAATGGTGTGGGACCGTGATGTCAGGAAACCAGGAGGAAGCAAAAAAATATAGTTGTATATAATAAGGAGGAACTTGCATACGTACGGCAATGGCCCTGGTGGGTCCCTACTGCCATCCTCTCCAAGTAAAGTCATCTCCTGATTCCTCATGTTCGTTGACCATGTTGACAGCGCTTGGCGCCATGATGGCCCACAAGTATAGGGGATCTATCATAGTCCTTTCGATAAGTAAGAGTGTCGAACCCAACAAGGAGCAGAAGGAAATGACAAGCGGTTTTCAGCAAGGTATTCTCTGCAAGCACTGAAATTATCGGTAACAGATAGTTGTGTGACAAGATAATTCGTAACGAGTAACAAGTAACAAAAGTAAAATAAAGTGCAGCAAGGTGGCCCAATCATTTTTGTAGCAAAGGTCAAGCCTGGACGAACTCTTATATAAAGCAAAGCGCTCCCGAGGACACATGGGAATTGTTGTCAAGTTAGTTTTCATCATGCTCATATGATTTGCGTTCGTTATATTCATAATTTGATATGTGGGTGGACCGGTGCTTGGGTGCTGCCCTTCCTCGGACAAGCCTCCCACTTATGATTAACCCCTCTCGCAAGCATCTGCAACTACGAAAGAAGAATTAAGATAAATCTAACCATAACATGAAACATATGGATCCAAATCAGCCCCTTACGAAGCAACACATAAACCAGGGTTTAAGATTCTATCACTCTAGCAACCCATCATCTACTTATTACTTCCCAATGCCTTCCCCTAGGCCCAAATCATGGTGAAGTGTCATGTAGTCGACGTTCACATAACACCACTAGAGGAGAGACAACATACATCTCATCAAAATATCGAACGAATACCAAATTCACATGATTACTTATAACAAGACTTCTCCCATGTCCTCAGGAACAAACGTAACGACTCACAAAGCATATTCATGTTCATAATCAGAGGAGTAATAATTATCATTAAGGATCTGAACATATGATCTTCCACCGAGTAAACCAACTAGCATCAACTACAAGGACTAATCAACACTACTAGCAACCCGCAGGTACCAATTTGAGGTTTTGAGACAAAGATCGGATACAGGAGATGAACTAGGGTTTGAGAGGAGATGGTGCTGGTGAAGATGTTGATGGATATTGACCCCCTCTCGATGAGAGGATCGTTGGTGATGACGATGGCTTCGATTTCCCCCTCCCGGAGGGAAGTTTCCCAGGCAGAACAGCTCGCTGGAGCCCTAGATTGGTTCTGCCCAGGTTCCGCCACGAGACGGCAACACTTCGTCCTGAAAGCTTCCTTCTGATTTTTTCCAGGTCAAAACAAACCATATAGCAGAAGATGGGAATCGGGGGCCTGCCAGGTGGCCCACAAGGCAGGGGCGCGCCCAGGGGGGTAGGGCGCGCCCCCACCCTTGTGGATGGCAAGTGGCCCACCTCTGGTGCTTTCTTCGCCCAATATTTTATATATATTCCAAAATAATTCTCCGTGAATTTTCAGGACTTTTGGAGTTGTGCAGAATAGGTCTCTAATATTTGCTCCTTTTCCAGTCCAGAATTCCAACTGCCGGCATTCTCCCTCTTCATGTAAACCTTGTAAAATAAGAGAGAAAAGGCATATGTATTGTGATATAATGTGTAATAACAGCCCATAATGCAATAAATATCAATACAAAAGCATGATGCAAAATGGACGTATCAACTCCCCCAAGCTTAGACCTCGCTTCTCCTCAAGCGAAAGCCGATATCGAAAAATATGTCCACATGTTTAGAGATAGAGGTGTCGATAAAATAAAATACGAACATGAGGGCATCATGATCATATTTAGAACAGCAACATATAGTGTCATATAATTTCTTATGCTAAAGTAACAATTCGTTCACAAGGTAAGGTATGAATGAGAAACTTTATTGAAAACTAACAAACTATGATCTCAGTCATTGAAGCAATTGCAATTTATCATAGCATCGAAAAAGTCAATTCAAGAGCATTTCAGCAAGTCCACATACTCAACTATCATTTAGTCTTTCACAATTGCTAACACTCACGGGATACTTATGGGTTCAAAGCTTCAGTCGGACACAGAGAAAGATAGGGGCTTATAGTTTCGCGTCCCAACCTTTTACCTCAAGGGTAATGTGAACAATAATACTTTATGATAACCTACACATCCGAGTGGATATATGGGGGGGGGGGGGGGGGGGTATATATATATGAATCTCTCCAACACATAGTGCTTGCCAAAAGAAAAAGTGTAAAAAGGAAAGGTGAAGATCACCATGACTCTTGTATATGGATAGAAGACAAAAATAAAAGATAGGCCCTTCGCAGAGGGAAGCAGAGGTTGTCATGCGCTTTTAAGGTTGGATGCACAAAATCCTAATGCAAAAGAACGTCACTTATATTACCACTTGTGATAAAGAACTTTATTATGCAGTCTGTCGCTTTTATTTCTTCCATATCACAAGTTCGTATAAAGCTTATTTTCTTCACACTAATAGATCGTACATATTTAGAGAGCAATTTTTATTGCTTGCACCGATGACAACTTACTTGAAGGATCTTACTCAATCCATAGGTAGGTATGGTGGACTCTCATGGTAAAACTGGTTTAAGGGATGTTTGGAAGCACAAGTAGTATCTCTACTTGGTGCAAAGAATTTGGCTAGCATGAGAGGGAAAGGCAAGCTCAACATGTTGGAGGATCCATGACAATATAACTTCTATTCGGATATAAGGAATCATAAACCATCATGTTGTCTTCCTTGTCCAACATCAAATTTTTAGAATGTCATACTTTAATGAGAGCTCACAATTACAAAAGATGTCCAAGATAGTATATTTATATGTGAAACCTCTCTTTCTTTATTACTTCCTATTAATTGCAAAAATGACCAAAACTATGTTTGTCAACTCCCAACAAATTTTATTCATCATACTCTTTATATGTGAAGTCATTACTCACCATATGATCAATATATGATCTTTTTATTTCTTATTTCTTTTATTTTATTCCCTCAAGATCATAACAAGAAAGCAAAACCCTCAACTCAAAACTACTCTTTATTATATAGCTCACGGACTCGATTACATAGATAAATCTCAAAACAAAACTCAAATCTTGATCATACTAAAACTTTATTCTACTATATCAAGATATAACCAAAAGGATCGAACTAAGAAAAACAATAAAGGTAAAGGTGTGATGGTGATACGATACCGGGGCACCTCCCCCAAGCTTGGCAGTTGCCAAGGGGAGTGCCCATACCCATGTGTTTATGTCTCTTTCTTTGGAGGTGGTGATGATGATGGAGTTGTTGATGTAGTAGGCTTCTTCCTCAGCTTGCGCTTGAGGATAGAATTTTCCTCCCTTAAGTCATCGATCTCCTGCTCAAGCCATAATATCTTTCTACATAGTTCCTGTTTGTTTTCCAGCAAGAGACAAAAAGGGATAAACTCGATCTTAGGTTTCTTTGCTTTGTTAGGTTTTTGGCTTGACTTTTTGAACTCCACGTGCATGTCCCCAGGTTGGGGTAGTGGGACTTCCTCTTCATCAGAACTTGTCTCTTCCTTTCCTTTCGGATCATAGTCTTATTCTTCCTCCGTGGTCCAACCACAATGCTCCAAATCCCCGTAGACTTTGGGGTCTGCAATGTAATTAGCTACATCGCTCTCTCCTTCCGAATCTTGGGACGACATATTGCTCCAAATCTGCTACAGAAACAACTCAAAATGAAAACAGGGGATTTTGCCATGTGTCGGAGGTCAGGGCCCGGGAGGAGACCCTGACCAAGAATCTGAAGAAGGAGAGGCAGCTGCGGAAAAATGAAGCTGCCAACCATGAGGATTTCGTAAAGGGCGAAAACCTCTGGATCAGCCGCCTCGCCGACGTCGCTGGCAGGATCACCACGCAGCTGGCCATCATGGGGACGCCAAATGTGAGGTACGTCCCGGAGCCGAGCGTGAGTCCCAATGCCAGGCTGACCCTGTTCTTCGAGGGTGTTCTCGGGGACCTGGAGCAGTTCCGCTCCAACAGGGCGGCCTCTCTAGCCGACGAGGCCCGGAAGCTTTGCCGGGGTGCCATGACCAAGGTCCTCACCAAGGTGGCGTACTGGAACCCCGACCTCGACTTCGACGCCGCGCTGGAGAGCTTGCCGGAGGGTGTGGACCTCGCGACGCTCGAGGAGCGTATCAAGCCCATCATCAACCGCGTCGGCAGAATCCAGAGGGTGGAGGGCCAGCACCGGGATTAGGCACCCCGTTGCTTATCACCGCTGCAGGTTCATGACCAAGACAGTTTTTATCTTTAGTTAGAACTGCAGCAACAACTGATGTAATATAACTCTACAGTACTTTTAGTATTATGCATGCTATCTTCCCGTTAGATCTTTCTCCGTACGTTCGTACCCTACGCTTGTTGAGATAAGGCTGCCGGTGCGTAAACCCATGCCGTGGTGCTTTAAGGACGGATCCTTAGCACCCTGCCGGAAGGGCGCTTGCTGCCGGGCGAGCCACCTTGCCGCCGCCAGCGCGGTCGCTTGAACTGTCGAGCGGACTCGAAGCAGGACAAGAGCGCTGCTGGGAACGGGTAGGTCACCTTGCCGCCGCCAGCGCGGCCGCATGAACTGTCGAGCGGGCTCGAGACAGAAACAAAGGCATTGCCAACAGCGGAAGGGTCCCATCGCGTGCAGGTTTCCCGTACAAAGAACGAGATCTCTCGGGGAGAACAGCCTTATATAAGTGAAAATGAACAAGATTTCGTGTGACTTAGCTTTTCTGTCGTAGCGTGGACGTTCACCGCATCCGCAGGCGACGCAGCCCGTTCGGTCGTCTTCTTCCTTGGAGTGACGACCACGATGAAGCCGCTGCTCCAACCAGACCAGATTTCCACAACTGCGCCCCCCTACCTGGCGCGCCAAAGATGTCGGTGGAAACGACACCTATGGGATCACTGGAATCCCTTCTACGGTTGGCGGGCGCGGGGTTGTGCAAAGAGCGGGTATGGCGGTCAGCACAAGGATCATTTACCCAGGTTCGGGCTGCGAGGATGCGTAATACCCTAGTCCTGCTTTGGTGTATCTATTTGAGTGTTCTTAAGTTCTTGAGCTAGCTACGGTGCGTGTCCAACCCAAAAGATCCGAATCCTTCTCCTGGACGCCTCGGGCCTCCTTTTATAAACAAAAGGGGTTGCCACAGTGGCACACAGGAGGTGGAAAGGTGTACAGTACGCAAGCTTATCGCTTGTCATTATGGGACAAGACGCATTCAATGCGCTCCCTTAGGTGTCCCGTTGTTTTATCGGGGATGGCAACGAGGCCCGTCCCGTTCGTCGCCGCTCCGCCTCGCTCCGACACGCGTCCAGGCCAACGATGCATGCAGCGCCATGTAGGCTGGCAGGCTGCTGAGATGGCGCGGTGGTACGGTCTTCACGAAGATCTGCATGCCACCACGCAGGTGCTTGCTGAGCTGGTTTGGAAGCCGCACGTTGCCACGCAGGTGCCTGCCCAGCTGGTTGGGCTGGCAGCTGCATGGGAACGGCGGTGGAGTCTTGGCGGACGTGGGCCTGGTTGTGGCCTCGCAGGTGTCTTCAGCAAGGGCCTTGCCGGGGCCCCAGCAAGGGCCTTGCCGTGGCACCGCGGTCGTCCCCAGCAAGGATCTTGCCGGGGGTCTCGTGGATTTCCTCGGCTAGGATCCCGCCGAGGATCATCGTCTTCTGGTCCTCATCTGATCTTGTATGCTTCTGATCTTCACAAAGATCTGCATGCCACCACGGAGGTGCCTCCCGAGCCTTGGTCCCAATGTGGTTGATGGCGTTGGAGCCCTCGGCCCAAGGGTGGCGCGCTCCACTGGCATCGGGCAAGTTGCCCCGGCAAGGCTCTTGCCGGGGCCGTGGAGGCCGCCCCGGCAAGGGTCTTGCCGGGGGAGCCCACCTCGCCCTTCTGCTCTTTGTGTCTCTGGTCTTGGCGTTGCTCTGGTTGTCTTGTGCCTTCGGCTTCCCTCCTCTGCCCTACTTAGTGTGGCCGTTGGCGCGGCTCTGACTTCCCGTGCACAAGTAAAGGGGTAAAAAGGAGAGCCCCTACTTTTGTACACCGACACCGTGGTACGGTGGTGAAAACCTTCAGGAGATTATATAATGAATTTTTACCGACCAAAAGAAGTATTGTGCAAGAAAACAGAGTTCGGAGGGCACATGAGGTGGCCACAAGGCAGGGGCGCGCCCAGGGGTGTAGGGCGCGCCCTCCACCCTTGTGGTCTCCTCGTGCGTCTTTCGGACTACTTTTAATTTTCCTAATTTTTGAAATATTCCAAAACGGCGAAAAATTGCCATTAGAACAGTTTTGGAGTCGGTTTACTTACCGTACCACATACCTATTCCTTTCTGGAGTCTGATACGTTCTGGAAAATATCCCTTATGTACTCCCCCGGTATTATGGTATTAATAATATTTGTCTCAACATTTATGGGAGTACCTGAGATATAATGTTTGATTCTTTGACCGTTTACCACCTTCGGATTTGTGCCTTCGGCGTTGTTGATTTTGATGGCACCGGAACGATAGACCTCCTCGATAATGTAAGGACCTTCCCATTTAGAGAGAAGTTTTCCTGCAAAAGATCTTAAACGAGAGTTGTACAGCAAAACACGATAACCTACATTAAACTCACGCTTTTGTATCCTTTTGTCATGCCATCTTTTAACTTTTTCTTTAAACAACTTGGCATTCTCATAGGCTTGGGTTCTCCATTAATCAAGCGAGCTAATGTCAAATAACCTCTTCTCACCGGCAAGTTTGAAATCATAATTGAGCTCTTTAATAGCCCAATATGCCTTATGTTCTAATTCAAGAGGTAAGTGACATGCTTTTCCATAAACCATTTTATACGAAGACATACCCATAGGATTCTTATAAGCAGTTCTATAAGCCCATAATGCATCATCAAGTTTCTTAGACCAATTTTTTCTAGATCTATTAACAGTCTTTTGCAAAATCAATTTAATCTCTCTATTGCTCAATTCTACTTGACCACTAGACTGAGGATGATATGGAGATGCAATTCTATGGTTAACATCATATTTAGCAATCATCTTACGGAAAGCACCATGAATAAAATGTGAACCACCATAAGTCATTAAATATCTAGGGACTCCAAACCTCGAAAAAATAACTTCTTTAAGCATCTTAATAGAAGTGTTATGATCAGCACTACTAGTTGGAATAGCTTCTACCCACTTAGTAACGTAATCAACAACAACTAAAATATGTGTATACCCATTAGAGGAAGGAAAAGGTCCCATATAATCAAAGCCGCAAACGTCAAATGGTTCAATAACAAGTGAATAATCCATAGGCATTTCTTGACGTCTACTAATATTGCCAATTCTTTGGCATTCATCACAAGACAAGACAAACTTACGAGCATCCTTGAAGAGAGTAGGCCAATAAAAACCAAATAGCAATACCTTATGTGCAGTTCTATCTCCAGCGTGGTGTCCTCCGTAAGACTCGGAGTGGCACTTGCGTAGGATCTGTTCCTATTCATGCTCAGGTACACAACATCTAATAACACCATCTACTCCTTCTTTATAAAGGCATGGGTCATCCCAAAAGTAATGTCTTAAATCATAGAAAAACTTTTTCTTTTGCTGGTATGTGAAACTAGGTGGTATAAATTTAGCAACGATGTAATTAGCATAATCAGGATACCATGGAGTAATACGAGAAGCATTTATGACAGCTAATTGTTCATCAGGAAAGCTACCATCAATAGGCAGTGGGTCATCAAGAACATTTTCTAACCTAGACAAGTTGTCTGCAACGGGGTTCTCAGCTCCCTTTCTATCAATAATATGCAAATCAAATTCTTGTAACAAGAGAACCCATCTAATAAGTCTAGGTTTAGCATCTTTCTTTTCCATAAGATATTTAATAGCAGCATGATCAGTGTGAACAGTTACTTTGGAATCAACAATATAAGATCTGAACTTATCACAAGCAAAAACAAATGCTAAGAATTCCTTTTCAGTAGTAGCATAATTTCTCTGGGCACATTCTAGAGTTTTACTCGAATAATGGATAACATTTAATTTCTTATCAACTCTTTGTCCTAGAACAGCACCAACAACATAATCACTAGCATCACACATAATTTCAAAGGGTAAATTCCAATCAGGTGGCTGACAATAGGTGCAGAAATCAAGGCTTTCTTAAGTATTTCAAATGCTTCTACACAATCATCATCAAAAACAAAAGGAACATCTTTTTGCAAGAGATTAGTGAGATGCCTAGAAATTTTACAGAAGTCTTTAATAAACCTCCTATAGAAACCAGCATGACCAAGGAAACTTCTTATACCTTTGATATCTTTAGGACACAGCATATTTTCAATAGCATCTACTTTAGCTTTATCAACTTCAATACCTCTTTTAGAAATTTTATGCCCCAAGACAATACCTTCATTAACCATAAAGTGGCACTTCTCCCAATTCAAAACAAGATTAGTTTCTTCACATCTCTGCAAAATTCGGTCAAGCAATCATCAAAAGAAGTTCCGTAAACGGATAAATCATCCATGAAAACCTCAACAATCTGTTCACAAAAGTCAGAGAATATAGCAGTCATATATCTTTGAAAGGTAGCAGGTGCATTGCATAAACCAAAAGGCACACCTCTATAAGCAAAAGTACTGAAATGGCAAGTAAAAGTGGTCTTTTCCTGATCATCTTTTGACACAGGTATTTGAGAAAAACCAGACTAACCATCTAGAAAGCAAAAATGTGTATGTTTGGATAGTCTTTCTAGCATTTGATCAATAAAAGGTAGAGGGTAATGATCTTTTCTAGTAGCTTTATTTAATTTGTGAAATCAGTTACCATTCTATAACCTGTAATAATTCTTTGTGGAATCAATTCATTCTTATCATTAGGAACAACAGTAATACCTCGCTTCTTAGGGACATAATGAACAGGACTTACCCATCTACTATCAGCAATAGGATAAATTATACCTGCCTCCAGAAGCTTTAATATTTCATTTCTAACCACTTCTTTCATCTTGGGATTTAACCATCGTTGATGATCAACAACTAGTTTACATCAGGCTCCAAATTAATTTTGTGCTGACATAGAGTGGGACTAATGCCCTTAAGATCATCAAGAGTATATCCAATAGCGGCACGGTGCTTCTTCACAGTTTTCAATAATTTCTTTTCTTCATGCTCTGAAAGGTTAGCACTAATAATAACAGGATATATCTTCTTTTCATCAAGATAAGCATATTTCAAAGTATCAGGTAATTGTTTAATCTCAACCACAGGATCACCCTTGGGTGGAGGTGGATCTCCAAGGATTTCAACATGCAAATTGTGTTTCAAAACAGGTCCTTGATTAAAGAATATTTCATCTAATTCCTTTCTTTCATTCATAAACATATCATTTTCATGGTCTAGCAAATACTGTTCTAAGGGATCAGTAGGAGGCACGACAATAGAAGGAAGACCAATAATTTCATCCTTACTAGGCAATTCTTTATCATGGGGTTGTCTACGAAATTTAGAGAAAATAAAATCATGAGACATATCCCCTAGACCAACAGTAACAATATCTTTCTCACAGTCTATCTTAGCATTAACAGTATTCAAGAAAGGTCTACCAAATATAATGGGACAGAAGTCATCTTGGTGGGGAAGCAAGAACAAGAAAATCAGTAGGATATTTTATTTTCCCACACAAGAGTTCAACATCTCTAACAATCCCAATTGGTGATATAGTATCTCTATTGGCAAGCTTAATAGTAACGTCAATATCTTCTATCTTAGCAGATGCAATATCATTTATAATTTCTTTATATAAGTAAAAAGGAATTGCACTCACACTAGCACCCACATCACATAAGCCATGATAACAATGATCTCCTATTTTAATGGAAACAACAGGCATGCCAACAACAGGTCTATGTTTATCATTCATATCAGGTTTAGCAATTCTAGCAGCTTCATCATAGAAATAAATAACATGCCCATCAATATTATCAACCAAGAGATCTTTAATCAAAGCAATTCTAGGTTCAACTTTAATTTGTTCAGGGGGTGTAGGTGTTCTTACGAACCACAGTTGAAGCTTTAGCATGATCCTTTATTCTAACAGGAAAAGGTGGTTTCTCAATATAAGCAGTAGGAACAATAGGATCAACATTATAAGTAATAGTTTCTTCTTCAACTTTAATAGGTTCTACTACTTTCACTTCAATGGCGGGATGATATTTAAACCACTTCTCCTTAGGGAGATCAACATGAGTAGCAAAAGATTCACACAAAGAAGCTACTATCTCAGAGTCAAGTCCATATTTAGTGCTAAAATCACAAAAGCATCGGTATCCATAAAATATTTAACACAATCAAACTTAAGGTTTATACCTGACTCCTTAACTTCATCGAGTTCCCAATCTTCAGAGTTGCGTTTAATTCTTTCCAATAAATCCCATTTGAATTCAATATGCTTCTTCATAAAAGAACCAGTACAAGAAGTATCGAGCATGGATTGATCATTACGAGAAAGCCGAGCATAGAAGTTCTGAATAATAATTTCTTTTGAGAGCTCATGATTGGGGCATGAATATAACATTGACTTAAGCCTCCCCCAAGCTTGAGCGATACTTTCTCCTTCACGAGGCCAAAAATTATAAATATAATTCCGATCATGATGAACTAGATGCATAGGATAAAACTTCAGATGAAATTCCAATTTCAATCGGTTGTAGTTCCATGATCCAATATCACCACATAGCCCATACCATGTCAATGCCTTTCCCTTCAAAGATAAAGGGAAGACCTTTTTCTTGACAACGTCCTCGGGCAAACCTGCAAGCTTAAATAATCCACAAACTTCATCCACATAGATTAGGTGCATATCAGGATGTAACGTTCCATCTCCTGCATAAGGATTAGCTAGCAGTTTCTCTATCATACCCGAAGGAATTTCATAATAAATATTTTCAGTAGTTGCAGTAGATTGAGGAGCAACTCTTTGCTCTTCCGGTCGAGGTGAAGATACCCCGAACAAGCCCCTCAAAGGATTATTTTCCATAGTAACGAGTGACAGTAAATTTCAGCACACTATATAAATTTTCCCTTACCAAATGCCACTTACCAAAGGTGCTTCACTCCCCAGCAACGGCACCAATAAAGAGTCTTGATGACCCACAAGCATAGGGGATCTATTGTAGTCCTTTCGATAAGTAAGAGTGTCAAACCCAGCGAGGAGCAGAAGGAAATGACAAGCGGTTTTTAGCAAGGTATTCTCTGCAAGCACTGAAATTATCGGTAACAGATAGTTGTGTGATAAGATAATTCGTAACGAGTAACAAGTAACAAAAGTAAATAAAGTGCAGCAAGGTGGCCCAATCCTTTTTGTAGCAAAGGACAAGCCTGGACGAACTCTTATATAAAGCAAAGCGCTCCCGAGGACACATGGGAATTGTTGTCAAGTTAGTTTTCATCATGCTCATATGATTCACGTTTGTTACTTTCATAATTTGATATGTGGGTGGATCGGTGCTTGGGTGCTGCCCTTCCTCTGACAAGCCTCCCACTTATGATTAACCCCTCTCGCAAGCATCCGCAACTACGAAAGAATAATTAAGATAAATCTAACCATAGCATGAAACATATGGATCCAAATCAGCCCCTTACGAAGCAACGCATAAACCATGGTTTAAGCTTCTGTCACTCTAGCAACCCATCATCTACTTATTACTTCCCAATGCCTTCCCCTAGGCCCAAATCATGGTGAAGTGTCATGTAGTCTACGTTCACATAACACCACTAGAGGAGAGACAACATACATCTCATCAAAATATCGAACGAATACCAAATCCACATGATTACTTATAACAAGACTTCTCCCATGTCCTCAGGAACAAACGTAACTACTCACAAAGCATATTCATGTTCATAATCAGAGGAGTAATAATTATCATTAAGGATCTGAACATATGATCTTCCACCGAATAAACCAACTAGCATCAACTACAAGGAGTAATCAACACTACTAGCAACCTGCAGGTACCAATTTGAGGTTTTGAGACAAAGATCAGATATAAGAGATGAACTAGGGTTTGAGAGGAGATGGTGCTGGTGAATATGTTGATGGAGATTGAGCTCCTCTCCATGAGAGGATCGTTGGTGATGACGATGGCTTCGATTTCCCCCTCCCGGAGGGAAGTTTCCTCGGCAGAACAGCTCCGCCAGAGCCCTAGATTGGTTCTGCCCAGGTTCCACCTCAATAGGGTGGCGCTTCATCCCGAAAGCTTCCTTCTGATTTTTTCCAGGTCATAACACACCATATAGCAGAAGATGGGCATCGGGGGCTTGCCAGGTGACCCACAAGGCAGGGGGCGCACCGAGGGGGGTAGGGCGCACCCCCCACCTTTATGGATGGCAGGTGGCCTCCCTCTGGTGCTTTCTTCGCCCAATATTTTTTATATATTCCATAATTCTCCGTGAAGTTTCAGGACTTTTGGAGTTGTGCAGAATAGGTCTATAATATTTGCTCCTTTTCCAGTCCAAAATTCCAACTGCCGGCATTCTCCCTCTTCATGTAAACCTTGTAAAATAAGAGAGAAAAGGCATAAATATTGTGATATAATGTGTAATAAGAGCCCATAATGCAATAAATATCAAAATAAAAGCCATATTCAAAATGGATGTATCACGCCACGACGAGCGCAACAACTCGAAGGACGATGGAGCGGGCCTCGCGGGCCCTACGGATGGTCTGATACAGCGCTCGCTGCTCATTCAGGAAGCCAGGATCATCGGACACCTATGAGCACCTTCGGGAGACTGAGCCGGCATGAAACGGATGATGAGTTGGTCGGAAGATCATATGGTTTCACCTCTAACCTACCCGAGTTGTCGTATAGGCTATGAATGAAACATAAGATGATGAACTTCTTAAGCACAGAAACAACAGAAGAGGTTGATCTTCTTAACATGCAAATCACTCACATTAGATCAACATGCAAAACAATATGAAGCATTATTCTCAGGAGGCACGGTGAACAGCTCGTGATGCAGCATGTCACAACATTCCAAGCTCAACTTTGCAATCAAACTCACAAGGCCCGGCATTTCATAGACAACATTTAGAACAAACTCTTAATAATACCTTACATAAGTCAACATTCATGTGACTATGGATCTCAGCAGAGTAAATATTTACTTCTGAACTGAACACGGGAATAGGAAAAAATGATCGATGCTGCTCACAGCAAAGGGCGTCCCACTCCAAAATATCAAATGCATGTCTTCTGGCTTACATCAATGAGCAAAATTTGACAAGGTTTTCCAATTCTAATATATTAAACTAATGTCTTCTTGCTAACATCAATTATAAAACTTTGACAAACTTTTCCCATTCAAAATATGTAATGCCTATGATTGTGGAATGGGTAGGGTTTGTCATCAGTTTGCACACTGAAATGGCACATGGAGCCGGATTAACCAGCGTATCTTTTTGTGTAGTTCCACTGAAATCAAACAATGTTGCAAGGCATTGAACACGTTCGTAGCTCCATTCAAGTAGATAGTCTGGTGGCTCAAGGTGACGACGAATGATTAGAGAACCATTTGATGTATTGTGCATGATGAAGTATTATGGAGGACACGGAACATCTGAACATTTTGTGCAGTTCCACTAAAATCAAGCTGAGCATCCCTGTCTGCATAAATACAGAAAAAATGTGATGAATATAATAATGGTACTAGTTGATTAAACATACGCTTACAACTATAATCATCTTCATTATCTTAACAGGAAAAGATAGCAATACAATAGCTTCAATTAAACATTTATTCAAAACAATACAACAATATAAGTAGCACAACATAACAAAGCACAATCATGTGGATGAAGGCTGATACTGACCTCGTTTTTTATAGCTGCGTCGGCAACTGACTTGGTCATACCTTTCCTTGTGGAGTGAATTTTGCACTCCACGTGTTGTTGAGTTTCCCATGCTCTCTACAGACTAGTCATGTCACCAGCGTCTACTAATACTCTGTAAAGCTTCTCGATCATTCCTAGTGTAATGTAGCGCAAACAGTGACTGCTTCTTTCTGCAAAGTGGAAAGACCAACTGGGCCCAATAATGCAACAGTTTGCCTTAAACACATTGGCTCCTTTTGTGCAGTTCAACTAAAATCAAAGTCGAAATAGAACCGAGCAGAAGTTTTGATATCCCTTTATGCAACAATAGGTATAAAGGAAACAATTACTGAGAAATAACGGTTGATCACTTATACTCCCAGAAGAAAAAACATCTACCTTATCTTAATGGGAAACAAAGCAGGAGAGTAGCAATTCACAAACAGTGTGATTCATTCATATTAACTGAGACATTATCTTAACAATACCTTGTTTCAACATGTATAAAGAATGACAAAGCAGAAAAGTACCATTCCTAAAACAATGCAACTGATTAATATTAACAGAGAAATTATCTTAACAATTCCTTGGTTAAACATGTAGAAAGAACTACAAAGCAAGATAGAACCATATGTAAAAAACGGTAACTGATATATAATAACAGAGACATTATCTCAACAATACATTTCTTAAACATGTACTCCGGCCGATCCCTAACAGAAATGGTACTCCCGCCAATCCCTAACAAGTGTTGCAGTTTTGAACTAAGATTTAGTAGTTAATTCTGAGAGCGGCATTGCTTAATTTTACCAGTGGCATTAGATTAACAAAAAGCATAAATAGTTCCACGGGAGAGTGGGCGCAACAGCACCATGTGCTTCCATCTACTTATAAAGGGGGTGATGCAGAGTTTGTTGTAACAAAGCAACAAGCATCATGTGTGGGTTGGTCCCATTTTTGTTCACTTAACGGGAAAAGACAGTAATTCAATAGCTTCAATTCAACATTTATTTAAAACAGTACCAATACAAGTAGCACAGCACCTCAAAGCACACTGCACGATCATGTGGATGAAGGCCGGTACTGACCTTTCATGACGCAGTCAAGATCACCTACGAATCTGCCAACACGAATAGGAAATCCAATTTCGTTTTGTGTAGTTCAACTAAATCAAGCAAAGTCGCCGATGTGACATTTAAGTTCGCTATAGCAACAAGTTGAATAGATATCCCTGTTTTAACAGAGGCAAAAAAGGAAACAATTACTGGCCAATAAAGGAGGATGAAACATACGGCGACAAAAAGAAGCATCTACCTTATCTTGATGGAAAACAAAGTAGGACAGTAGCATTTTTTAAACGGTTTCATTGATTCATATTAACAGAGACATTCTCTTAAAACAACATTCGTTAAAAATGTAATTTACTTTTAACAGTGGCATTGCTTCAATTTTCCAGCGGCATTCTTAGATTAACAACAGCAAAATAGTTGTATGGGACATGGGACATGGGGCATGCCAGCACCATGTGCGTCCACATGTATAAATGGGTGATGCAGAGTATGTTGCCAAGCAGCATATCTGCATTGGTCACATATTTGTTCTCTTTGAATCTTTTTCCTATGTGAGGGTAGCAAATCTAGTCCTGCACAAACTACTCGACCCCCCAGTTTCTTTCCTTTTTCAACAAAGAGATCGGTTCCTTACAGATGTGTGTACTGGGTTACCCCCTTTTTCCCTTTTCGACCAACAAAGCGGCTGGATAGCCAGTCTATACTACTTTCCCTCCCTCCTTTCCTCATTGAACCACGTCCTAGATTCATGCTCCACCCCACCCTACCCTTCTTTCCTCTTTGAACCAAGACCTAGATTCAACTACAGAATCGAAAAAGATCCGCATGCAGCTAGAGCAATGATGGTTTCAAAGAAAGTTATACCTTAGGGTCGTCGGGATGTGGCTAGGCGTGCGGCGGGAGGCCGGATCTGCCCACACAACGTACGATAGCGAGGAAGAAGGGGTCGGAGGCCCTCCCTGATACGTCTCCAACGTATCTATAATTTTTGATTGTTCCATGCTATTATATTATCCATCTAGGATATTTTATATGCATTTATATGCTATTTTATATGATTTTTGGGACTAACCTATTAACCTAGAGCCCAGTGCCAGTTTCTGTTTTTTCCTTGTTTTTGAGTTTTACAGAAAAAGAATACCAAACGGAGTCCAATTGACGTGCCAATTTTTGATGATTTTTTATGGACCAAAAGAAGCCTCCGGAGTAAAATAGTTGGGCCAGAAGAGTCCCGAGCCATCCACGAGGGTGGAGGGCGAGCCCTACCCCCCTGGGCGCGCCCCCTGCCTCGTGGATGACTCGGAGACCCCCCTGACATGAGACCGATGCCAAAAATTCCTATAAATACAGAAACTTTTATTGGACCTGGAGTTGGTCAAGGTACTGCTGCAGGACAAGCTGTAGAAGGTATTGCGAGACAGCCAAAAGGAATTTGTCAAAATTTTTCTTTTTTTATTGTTGAATTATGCCAAATCAAATAAAAAAAAATCCAAAAGTAAAAAGGAAATGAATTAGTTAATTCAATAAGAGAGAAAAGGGGACCAGGACTTGATTTCGTTGCCCAAGCGAATCCCATTCAATCGTTTTTCTGGCGGACCTGCCGTGCAAGATCTTTGGTCTCCTCTTCCCCTCGCTCTCCTTTCCTTAATATTCACCGTCGAGTCATCAAAGACGTCAACTAATTCAGAGGGGCTCGGCTGGCCCGGCTTGTCCTTGTATTGTGTCAGTATGAGAATATCCTTCCTAAATTATTTATCCAGTGTAGTAAAAAAATGGAATTTAACTCTTTCATGCTTACTGCATTCAGCGCTTATCAATTCGTCCCACGCTATATAGTGAAGTGAAAAAGACGCTATACTGGATCTGCACATACTTACTGACAATATCCATAAATGGCTTGTTTTTGGTAATCGGCGAAGATTACCATATTGATATTCGGGCGCATGGTAAACATCAGTACTCCAGTGCATTTCGCCGTCTGATTCAGAATAAACCCGAAAAAAAACCTAGATCGGGAGTTCCGCCGCCGCAAGCCTCTGTAGCCACCAAAAACCAATCGGGACCCTGTTCTGGCACCCTACCGGAGGGGGGATTCATCACCGGTGGCCATCTTCATCATCCCGGCGCTCTCCATGACGAGGAGGGAGTAGTTCACCCTCGGGGCTGAGGGTATGTACCAGTAGCTATGTGTTTGATCTCTCTCTCTCTCTCGTGTTCTTGATATGGCATGATCTTGATGTACCGCGAGCTTTGCTATTATAGTTGGATCTTATGATGTTTCTCCCCCTCTACTCTCTTGTAATGGATTGAGTTTTCCCTTTGAAGTTATCTTATCGGATTGAGTCTTTAAAGATTTGAGAACACTTGATGTATGTCTTGCATGTGCTTATCTGTGGTGACAATGGGATATTCACGTGATCTACTTGATGTATGTTTTGGTGATCAACTTGCGGGTTCAGTGACCTTGTGAACTTATGCATAGGGGTTGGCACACGTTTTCATCTTGACTCATTGGTAGAAACTTTGGGGCACTCTTTGAAGTTCTTTGTGTTGGTTGAATAGATGAATCTGAGATTGTGTGATGCATATCGTATAATCATACCCGCGGATACTTGTGGTAACATTGGAGTATCTAGGTGACATTAGGGTTTTGGTTGATTCGTGCCTTAAGGTGTTATTCTAGTACGAACTCTAGGATATATTGAACGGAAAGAATAGCTTCGTGTTATTTTACTACGGACTCTTGAATAGATCGATCAGAAAGGATAACTTTGAGGTGGTTTCGTACCCTACAATAATCTCTTCGTTTGTTCTCCGCTATTAGTGACTTTGGAGTGACTCTTTGTTACATGTTGAGGGATAGTTATATGATCGAATTATGTTATCCTTGTTGAGAGAACTTGCACTAGTGAAAGTATGAACCCTAGGCCTTGTTTCGAAGCATTACAATACCGTTTTCGCTCACTTTTATCATTAGTTACCTTGCTGTTTTTATATTTTCAGATTACAAAAACCTATATCTACCATCCATATTGCACTTGTATCACCATCTCTTCGCCGAACTAGTGCACCTATACAATTTACCATTGTATTGGGTGTGTTGGGGACACAAGAGACTCTTTGCTATTTGGTTGCAGGGTTGTTTGAGAGAGACCATCTTCATCCTACGCCTCCCACGGATTGATAAACCTTAGGTCATCCACTTGAGGGAAATTTGCTACTGTCCTACAAACCTCTGCACTTGGAGGCCCAACAACGTCTACAAGAAGAAGGTTGTGTAGTAGACATCACTCCCGCACAGGCGCTGGGTGAAAGAGAACAGCACAGCCGGCAGTGGATTGCATCCCTCGCCGAAGGCGACAGCGTGAACGCTGCACCTCCTCCCCTTCCCGGTGCGACGGGATCCGGATGGCTCCTTCACCAGCTGTGAGGGCGGAGAGAGAGACATAGGCTAACGCAGTCTTGTTTAGATTTGGTGAAGAGGGTGAGAGACTGTGAATATAGCAAAACCTAGCAAAGGAACGCTGAGCCTCCACCCTGTATATATATATAGGACAAATTTTTCCTACTACCCGGTAGTAGGATGCATTTTTCCTATATATATATATATACACACACACACACACACACACACACACATATACATACATCCGGGCTATTCTGTTTCGCGTACCCTACTTGAACTGATGGTTTCATGCGGTTGTACTGATGATTTTCATCTCGTCGAACTGATCGTCTTTTCGTCGGAATGGGGCGTGTAATATATCGTTGGAAAGCTCTTGACATCTACATTACAAATATATAGGAATTTTTTGCAAAATCATCATGGTTTAAGAGCAGTTTTGAAAAAACCATTTTTTTTCAAAACCGAAAACGTGAATCGTATTTTGGACTTAATTTTCAAACGGTTTGTTGGAATAGAGCAAATAAGATGGCATTGGAAAGCTGGTGAAAATCCACTTCTTCCATATATCTATTATTTTTTCAAATTCTATACAATTTAACAGTAATTTGAAAACAATGAAATTCTGGGCGAATCGTATTTCCGCTTTTTTTGCAAATGGTTTGTCGGATTGATGCAAATAATATGGCATTGGAAAGCTATGGAAAATGCGCAACTTTTTCGTTTAGAATTTTTTTTCTAATTCCTTACGGTTTAAACTCGAATTCGAATACGGTCAAATTTGATTTGGAACGCGATTTTTTTAATTTTATTGAAATGGGGCAAATAATATACCGTTGGAAAGATATCGAAAATGCGAAAGTTAGTCGTGTTGAATATTTTCTCAAATTCGCAACTATTGAAGAGTAATTTTGAATACGGTGAGACCCATCGTGTTGTTTTTTGGTCGAAAAACAGAGTACCCGTACTGATCTATTTGTTTTGTTTGAACTGAGGTATTTTTCACAGTAGTTTTGAATGGTTCCGAGAAAAGAGTACTTGAACGGATATCTATATTGTTTTGTACTGAGCGTGTTTTTTAAAGAGTTCAATTTTTTTTTGCAACGATGTTTTGGACTTCTCTCGTTCTGCGACTTGAACTTTTACCATTTGAAATTTCGCGTTTTTTTTGTTTGAGCTTTTTCCCAAACTTATCTGGGACGTCATGTTTGAACTTACAATTTTTTTATTTGTGAACTTGTAGTTTTTTTCATTTATTAAGTTGCTTTTTTTTTTCCTTCGAACTTTTATTGCTATCAAATTTGTTTGCAAATTTATTGCGCCTCGAGTCAAAACTGATGCAAAAAATTTCCGTCAAACTGCTACTAAATTACCGAATTTGTTTTGTAATGAGATATTTTTCACGGTCCGAAATGATTAGGGGTTGAGCACTTAAACGTACTGATCTATGTGTTTGTTTGTACTGAGGTATTTTTCAGAGTACACATGTTTAGGAGTCCAGCACTTGAACTTATAGAAGTGAAACTTTTAGGTTTTAATCTAAAATGTGTTTAGACTTATAGAAGTGAAACTTTTAGGTTTTAATCTAAAATGTGTTTAGACGTGTCATCATCACCGAATTTGCATGTGTTATATAGTTGAATATGCTGAATTTATTTCCCAAAAAATGTTTTGTGTTTTCTTTTTCTTAGAACTTCCTTTAATTTCATAGACGAACTAACCACGTTTAATTTTTTGAACTTATATGCTAGTAATACATGAACTTTCCATACACAATCGGAAGTATATACAGTTGCTTTTAGGAAATAACTTGAGTAGCAGATATATCAAAAATGGAATGGCAACACATACAAGAAACACAGTTGTCTACATTCATCCATAGTACAAAATCCAATACCGGCAGTAATTGAAACAGAAATTACACCCTTTGATCTAGAACTTGCTCTACGACAGCCTTCGAACTTTTACGTATGACCTTGAGTAGCAGATTAAGTGAACGTTTCCCATACATATTCCTTATGAGTGGTCCTTCTCCAGCAGCATGTATTTGGTCTCGGTGGGTGGGGAGCCTTCCATTCCTACAACCAAAAAGTTCACCGTTGATTTTCTCTAAACAGATACCAAATCATCAAAAGATTGCAAACTCGGACTTGTACTCTTAGTAAAAAGGTACACCATGTACTGGATTGTGGATTGCATTGACAAAAAATCATTATTTGCCACGGAGGGAGTGAGCTACCATATAATACAAAGCTGAACTCTCTCCAACACACATCAAAATATATTTTTACGGTTGTTCTGTATGAACTAATGACGAAATACACATTGAACTGATAATAATGTATTAATTTTTCATATAGGAAACATGTTCTTCTCCACATGGACTAATATTCTAACACACAGAGAATAGTTTCCATGTTTTTCTAAGAACCAAGGATAGAATAAATAGTGATTTCCCAGGGTCTCATTGCAACCTTCCTTCCCATTCAATTGAGGATGCATGTGACACTTGCTTCCCATTTCATCAGTACTAGTACGAGTCAACAATAAGTTCAGAATTGTAGACGGCATCCTTGTCAGTATGACTCATCAATAGTGTATGGATGTTACTTTTAACATTAAAAATAGTACTGATCAGTACAGCTACTTGTCGTACTACTGAGCACTAGTACTGATCTAGCTAACACAAAAAAGGCAACTAGGCAAGGTCCAGATTCAGAGTCGAGACCTCTGACATTCAGAGCTTCACGTCAAGGACCGCCTTCTGCTTGGTGTTCTCCCATGACCCAACAGCATTGGCGACATCTTCTGCTCGGCCCTACAGCATGACATCTTTACAATTAAGTTCAGTTAAGGCCCTGAACCAGAAGATTAGCCAAACACCCATAGATAGAGGAGGATTTATTTATGCAAAGTTCAGTTGAGCTAGAGTTTGGGCCACCTGCTGTCGGCTTTGCTCTTCTGGCTCCCAATTCCTCACCATCGATAGATTCCTCTCCATAGCTGTCTTCGCCAACACTCCGTCTACAAGTCCAGGGGCAAAATAATGAACTCGTTTCCAGCAGAAATCTTCAACATATAAGCAAGCACTGCCAACATATCTTTCAGGAAACGCATGTAATTAATTCACGAACAAACAAATGTGTGTACACTCGTACAACACAGTAACTTGCATGTCATCTTTCTCACATTATCAACCTGAACTGACATCAAGTGTTGTTGTCGCACTTGTCCCCCGAGCCTCATGGGTTGCATCTCCCTGCAGCTTCGGATCCATCCGTGCTCATCACGGTGAGGGTGGGGATGCGATGGAGGTTCCCGGGGTGGTGCCGCTGTCGCCGGTGGGAGGAGGTATCGGCCCCGTCCAGATTGACAAAGAAGGGAGGAGCAGAGGGGTGGGGAGTCACTCGGCCGAGGTAGGGGACGCGCTGGCGCAGGGGCCGGCGGCGGCGCGGGGGGAAGGGGCCGGGCGGCGGCGCTCGAGGGCAGATGCCGGGCGGCGGTGCGCGGGGGCAGGTGCCGGACGGCGGCGCGCTGGGGGCCGGGCGGCGGCGTGCTGGGGTAAGGGCCGGACGGCGGCGCGCTGGGGGCCGGGCGGTGGCGCTGCGGCAAGAGCCGGGTGACGGCGTGCTGGGGGATCGGGGGCGTGGTGGTGTAGGTTGGGAACGATGGGGTCACTGCGGGCTGGGTGGTTTTTGTTGTTGTTGTAGACGGTGTGAAGGAGTGGGGGGGGGGGGGGGGGGGGGGGGGGGGGGGGGGGGGGGGGGGGGGGGGGGGGGGGGGGGGGGGGGGGGGGGGGGGGGGGGGGGGGGGGGGGGGGGGGGGGGGGGGGGGGGGGGGGGGGGGGGGGGGGGGGGGGGGGGGGGGGGGGGGGGGGGGGGGGGGGGGGGGGGGGGACTAATATAGTGGAGTGGTTTTCTTTTTCTCTCCATAACAATCGTTTTAAATTGTGTAAGTACGAAATGAAACTCTTTATTTAACGTACCAGTGAAGAAAACTACTTACGATCAACTAACGATCCACGTGTCCTGGTCGCACTTCCTGTCCTTCACGTGCGGTACACTACCCTCCGTTAAGTGAACAACCACACACGCGCCAAATTATCAGAAAGGTGTGAGAGTGTGTACAAATAAAGAATTTTAATTTCAATTATCGGAAAGGTTTGAGAGTATGTACAGTTTGCCCTCTCTCAATAATTATAGATTGTTGTGTTCGGCCTAAACTTTGTCAAACTTTACAAAATTTGACTTCAGTCAAATCTAATATGCAGAGTAAATAAAAACGGAGGGTAATACGCCCATTCGGGTTTTTAGTCCACAACATATTTTTAATCAATGTCTGACCACATATTTAGTTAATAGCTGGACAAATAAAATTACAGGGGAGCTGAAGACAAACTTGTGAGAAGGCTTAGAATCAATACAAAACTTATGCTCTTAGTACCAACATCGATGCTTCTTCAAGGAAACATTTGGTTCATAGCCAATTGTGTGATAAATTGCACCAACGTGAAAGACGACTGCGTCTCCAACGCAACCAAGGTACTACTTCAGCCTCGACGTCTTATGGCTCGCCGGAGCTGCTCCAATGACGGAACCGTCCATCACAACAGAGCAGTGCCCTGGACGCCGTCCATAGATTCCTCAGATCTTCCTCCACACCTCCGACAGCCACCTCTGCCTCAACTTCTTCAGTGACCAACCCAATGATGCTGAGGTCGACATGGTACGGCAAAGAGGTTGTACACTTGTCGCATCACTTATTACTCTACATTCATGTCGATCCATTAGGACTATTTTAGTTCAAAGGAAAAACCTGAAGGAAAAACATAGTAATAGGAAATTTTCCTATGGCACTCTACCATTCAATTATTCATGCATTTGTTGAAAGGAATGGAGCAAAACATCCACCTGGACCTACTTTTCAAAATCCTATGCATGAAAACAAGACCAAGTGCATGAGTGGCAGAATAACATTCTAACTGTACACGCTTTCATATGGTTTCACTTTAATTTGGCCATGTTTCTTTGCATTCCTCTGCTCTTCCAATTCCTATGAACCAAACACCCAAGTTGACAGAAATCATGTGTTTACAAATGCTTTGTTTCCCACGTGCATTCCTATCCTATTCCGGTGTTTTTCCTATCCCTACGTTTTTAGAATCCTGCAATCCAAAGGAGCCCTTATAGAATTACTTCAGTTACAGGTAGGTGTCGAAGAAAATTTTGTGTGGTTTGTCCTGCTCCTGCCGCGACGTCGTCCACCTCACCTGAGCTGCTCCATCGACAGAAGCATCCACCAAACCAGACATCACGACTCCTGACCGTCTTTCACCGCCTCAGATCTCCTTCCCTGCCGCCGGCACCCACCGCAACTGTATCACCATCATCGACTCAGCAGATGAACCTGAGGAGTACATGGGTCCACAAGAGAGGTTGCACTCTTTTGTTTCTGCTTATGTTATGCATTGCTTAATATTACCTGCTACTTTATCGTCCTGTTCACCTCTTAGACTCCAAGTCAGGTCCAAATTAATGTTCAAACTTGAGTTTTAAAATTACTTGTGGGGCACATATCGAGGCAGCAATGAATAGTATCTCTGTCTATTATCTGGTTCACCTAGGGTATGCCTATGTTGTTCATATTGGGTGGGAAACAAATAGTAAGGCAATCATCATCTATCTTTTTATTAAATTAAAGCTATCATCAGCCTGCTATCATTATTTTTGGATCCATCCACTGGTTGTTACCATCACTCTAGATTTCTGCATGCTCTCCTTACATAATCTCACTATATTTTTTTGTATGCATGTCAGATATTGTACACAGTCATGCTGAACATGTAGAGAAAAGGAGAAGAGTTTTGCGCGGCAATACAATGTCATGCAGACATCGCTCCATGGTGGGTTCAATGGCAAACCCTCCCCCCTCTCCAGATTGTAATCCAGAGGAAGATATATGTTCTAAGGCGGATTCAGACGCAGCTGACCACTCCTATTTACCCCCCAAGGTGTTTGCTCTAACTTGGCAAAATGATGTTGGTCATATCATGCATATGTTGCCTTGCAGTGCCTACTTTCGACATCATATATGTCATCTGCTTAGTTTAGACATATTCTGTAATGCCACCTGTTTAGTTTCTATATCATATATGGGAATTGTGCAGTCTCATCTCTTTTAGCCAGCCATAATATATGTGAAATATGCAATGCCATCCTGTTTAACTAGGCATCATATATTTGAAGGATATCTTGCCCATCCTTTTCTTCATTATATTTCCATTTGTCGACAATGTTTATACATTAGACTACTCTTCCTATGAATCAGCCATTTGAGTGAGTGATGGAAAAATCTGGAGTGAAAACAAGGTCTTCAGAGCAGACAGTGCTACCCGTCAAAGCAGATCTCTTGCTGGGTCCCGATAGCTCCTCAGAGATGGATTCAGAGACAGATGACCAGTCCTATTCCCCCACTGAGGTGTATGCTCTAACTTGGAACGGTTATACTGCTCATATCATGCATATGGTGTCTTGCATTGCATAGTTTAGACATCATATACATAATATTCAACACCATGTTCGTAGTTCAGACATCATATATGCGAATGCCCTCTGCTTAGCATATAAATCACATATGTGAATTAAATCATGTGATCCTGATTACTTAGATAACATGTATGTGAATTATGTCATGCGAACCTGTTTACTAAAGACATCATATAATTATCTCATGCCATCCTGTTTAGTTAGTCATCATATCTTTGAATTATGTCATGCTATGCTATCCAGTTTAGATAGACATCATATATGTGAAATTATGTCATGCTATCCTTTTTAGTTAAACAATATACATGTCAACTATTTCATGCCCTCTTTTTTCCACACTTTCTATTGCATCTGTCTCTCATACAATATTTGTACATTCAACTATGTTTCCTGTTTATCAGCCATTTGAATTGAAGCGGGTGATGACAGTATCTAGCGGAGTAAAAACACGGTCTTCAAATAAAACAGTGCTACCTCTTGGTGGAGATAGCACCCCGATTGTACATGCACGAGAACCAGCTATACCACACATAACCCAGACTCTCGCAGATTGTACCCCTACTGCGATGGACAGAGAACCAGCTTCACCCAATCTAACCCCAACCCCAGCAGATAGTAACCCAGTTCATGTTGACACAGCACCATCTCCACCACAGAGCTCCCAAACAAGAGCAGTTAGTAAGGCAGCTCCAGTGCCCAAAGCGCCAGTACTACCACGGCGAACCCCAACTCCACCAGTTAGTACACCTATTCCCGTGGAGGAAGCACAACTAGCCATTCGTAGTTTAGCATCTATCGCATTTGATGTTGTTAAATCCTATGTGCGTATCTTCCCATCATGGAAATATTATACTCAAGATGAAGGAAAATGCCAGTTGTAGGTGTTTGTCCAGGAGTTATGTGTAAGTAATGTTATTCATGGCAATTACTTTGCTTTGTCCCATACATTCGCCCCCCATGATGGTTATAATACCGCAAATTTTCCCATTTTTCTCTATAGAGAAGGACCGATTTGGAAACTCAGGATGAGGTAACCTGTGCTAATACCTCTGCTATCTTCAAGAATGCTTGGTGGCAGTATCAGAATTACCTGAAGAAAACGTACTTCACTGGCAAAGAAACTCATCAAATTCCCTTACGTTCTCATGAGACACATTTACTGGACGATGACTAGGAACGCCTTGTTCTGTACTGGTCCCGAACCAAGAATGTGGTAAGGTATATGAGCTCATCTTTTATTTTTATGTACTATATGCCTGCATCTTACTGTACTCTGTTCATGTAGAACAAGTGCTTAAACCTGAAGAACAACTGTTCTCATTTAAGATTACATTGCTATCGTGCATACTGCTTTGCTCTTGTGTCAATGTATTTACTCATACAAACTTATTTTTAAATTGAAGGATCCAATCGAAACTCCAATGGCACAATAGGTATGTTTAGGCATATTTCTTTAACAGGTTTGCTCTTATAAATAGTTCCGTTGATTTCAATTGTGTATACAGTTGACTTCTCATATCATGCACATCACTAGCATCACAACAGGGCCAATAGTGTTGTTGTACATGTAGACCCATGGTACCCATCTAAAATCTTGTTGTGTCGTGTAGTTTCCCATGGTTTGTATTCTTTCAGTGCTGCTTTGTCTTGAACTAATATGATTTGAACCGTGTCTCTATTTTGATTTGGCAAGATGAAAGGATCGAGAAGAGGTGTCTAGAGGAGGGTGAATAGACTCTTAGCAAAGAAAAGTAGCAGTTTTTAATTTCTTCAAGTTAAGGTGGAGTTTTAGCACAAGTTTAAACATTCACAATACATATCAAGCAAGCATGACAAGAGTATATGAGCAGCGGAAAGTAAAGCATGCAATTTGTGAGAATGTAAAGTGATGGGATTGGAGTGTGCAAACGCAATTGGAGACACGAGGATTTTTTCCATGGTTCCGATAGGTGGTGCTATCGTACATCCACGTTGATGGAGACTTCAACCCACGAAGGGTAACGGTTGCGCGAGTCCACGGAGGGCTCCACCCACGAAGGGTCCACGAAGAAGCAACCTTGTCTATCCCACCATGGCCATCGCCCACGAAGGACTTGCCTCACTAGGGTAGATCTTCACGAAGTAGGCGATCTCCTTGCCCGTACAAACTCCTTAGTTCAACTCCACAATCTTGACGGAGGCTCCCAAGTGACACCTAACCAATCTAGGAGACACCACTCTCCAAAAGGTAATAGATGGTGTGTTGATGATGAACTCCTTGCTCTTGTGCTTCAAATGATAGTCTCCCCAACACTCAACTCTCTATCATGGATTTGGATTTGGTGGAAAGATGATTTGAGTGAAAAGCAACTTGGGGAAGGCTAGAGATCAAGATTTATGTGGTTGGAATGGAATATCTTGATCTCAACACATGAGTAGGCGGTTCTCTCTCAGAAAATGTATGTTGGAAGTGTAGGCACGTTCTGATGGCTCTCCTCATGAATGAAGAGTGGGTGGAGGGGTATATATAGCCTCCACACAAAATCTAACCGTTACACACAATTTACCAAACTCGGTGATACCGAATCAGAAAACTCGGTCAGACTGATTTAGTTCATAATGTGACCGTTAGGCATTTCGGTGGGACCGACATGATCAACTCGGTGGGACCAATGTGCTAGGGTTAGGGAAAAACCTCATCTCGGTTTGACCGATTACACAAACTCAGTGGGACCGATTTTGGTAATAAGCTAACCAGAGAGTTGGTCAAGCAAACTCGGTGAGGCCGATTACAAATCACGGTAAGACCAAAATAATTGCAACAGGAACCAGAGAGTTTGCAAGCCCATCTCGGTGAGACCGAGATCCCATCGGTGAGACTGAACTGATTAGGGTTTCTGGCAGTGGCTATGTCAAGTGAACTCGATGGCGCCGGATAGATCAAATCGGTAGGGCTGAGTTTGATTTTTGGTTTGGGACATATGTGGAAATGAGAAAGTGGTTGAGGGCTTTGGAGCATATCACTAAGCACTTTGAGCAAGCAAGCCATTAAGCAACGCCTCATCCCCTTTTAATAGTATTGGCCTTCCTAAGGACTCAATGTGATCTTGGATCACTGAAATGAAAATGTAGAGTCTTGAGCTTTTGCCAAGGGGGGGGGGGGGGGGGGGGGGGGGGGGGGGGGGGGGGGGGGGGGGGGGGGGGGGGGGGGGGGGGGGGGGGGGGGGGGGGGGGGGGGGGGGGGGGGGGGGGGGGGGGGGGGGGGGGGGGGGGGGGGGGGGGGGGGGGGGGGGGGGGGGGGGGGGGGGGGGGGGGGGGGGGGGGGGGGGGGGGGGGGGGGGGGGGGGGGGGGGGGGGGGGGGGGGGGGGGGGGGGGGGGGGGGGGGGGGGGGGGGGGGGGGGGGGGGGGGGGGGGGGGGGGGGGGGGGGGGGGGGGGGGGGGGGGGGGGGGGGGGGGGGGGGGGGGGGGGGGGGGGGGGGGGGGGGGGGGGGGGGGGGGGGGGGGGGGGGGGGGGGGGGGGGGGGGGGGGGGGGGGGGGGGGGGGGGGGGGGGGGGGGGGGGGGGGGGGGGGGGGGGGGGGGGGGGGGGGGGGGGGGGGGGGGGGGGGGGGGGGGGGGGGGGGGGGGGGGGGGGGGGGGGGGGGGGGGGGGGGGGGGGGGGGGGGGGGGGGGGGGGGGGGGGGGGGGGGGGGGGGGGGGGGGGGGGGGGGGGGGGGGGGGGGGGGGGGGGGGGGGGGGGGGGGGGGGGGGGGGGGGGGGGGGGGGGGGGGGGGGGGGGGGGGGGGGGGGGGGGGGGGGGGGGGGGGGGGGGGGGGGGGGGGGGGGGGGGGGGGGGGGGGGGGGGGGGGGGGGGGGGGGGGGGGGGGGGGGGGGGGGGGGGGGGGGGGGGGGGGGGGGGGGGGGGGGGGGGGGGGGGGGGGGGGGGGGGGGGGGGGGGGGGGGGGGGGGGGGGGGGGGGGGGGGGGGGGGGGGGGGGGGGGGGGGGGGGGGGGGGGGGGGGGGGGGGGGGGGGGGGGGGGGGGGGGGGGGGGGGGGGGGGGGGGGGGGGGGGGGGGGGGGGGGGGGGGGGGGGGGGGGGGGGGGGGGGGGGGGGGGGGGGGGGGGGGGGGGGGGGGGGGGGGGGGGGGGGGGGGGGGGGGGGGGGGGGGGGGGGGGGGGGGGGGGGGGGGGGGGGGGGGGGGGGGGGGGGGGGGGGGGGGGGGGGGGGGGGGGGGGGGGGGGGGGGGGGGGGGGGGGGGGGGGGGGGGGGGGGGGGGGGGGGGGGGGGGGGGGGGGGGGGGGGGGGGGGGGGGGGGGGGGGGGGGGGGGGGGGGGGGGGGGGGGGGGGGGGGGGGGGGGGGGGGGGGGGGGGGGGGGGGGGGGGGGGGGGGGGGGGGGGGGGGGGGGGGGGGGGGGGGGGGGGGGGGGGGGGGGGGGGGGGGGGGGGGGGGGGGGGGGGGGGGGGGGGGGGGGGGGGGGGGGGGGGGGGGGGGGGGGGGGGGGGGGGGGGGGGGGGGGGGGGGGGGGGGGGGGGGGGGGGGGGGGGGGGGGGGGGGGGGGGGGGGGGGGGGGGGGGGGGGGGGGGGGGGGGGGGGGGGGGGGGGGGGGGGGGGGGGGGGGGGGGGGGGGGGGGGGGGGGGGGGGGGGGGGGGGGGGGGGGGGGGGGGGGGGGGGGGGGGGGGGGGGGGGGGGGGGGGGGGGGGGGGGGGGGGGGGGGGGGGGGGGGGGGGGGGGGGGGGGGGGGGGGGGGGGGGGGGGGGGGGGGGGGGGGGGGGGGGGGGGGGGGGGGGGGGGGGGGGGGGGGGGGGGGGGGGGGGGGGGGGGGGGGGGGGGGGGGGGGGGGGGGTCGGTACGAACATGCTTAAGATCAATGTCCCCTTTAGCAACATGATCTCGAATGAAATGATGACGAACTTCAATATGCTTAGTTCAAGAATGTTGCACGGGATTATGAGCAATCTTAATAGCACTTTCATTGTCACAAAGCAATGGAACATGTTTCACATTGATCCCATAATCCTTAAGAGTTTGGGTCATCCAAAGTAATTGAGCACAACATGAACCGGCGGTAATGTATTCCGCTTCGGCGGTGGATAAGGATACCGAGTTTTGTTTCTTGGAGGACCAAGACACAAGAGATCTACCAAGAAATTCACAAGTACCCGAAGTGGAATTTCTATCAACCTTGTCACCGGCATAGTCCGAATCGGAGTAGCCAACAAGATCAAAAGTAGACCTCTTAGGATACCAAATGCCAAAATTTGGTGTATGGATTAAGTATCTCACTATCCTTTTCACAGCCTTAAGATGACATTCTTTGGGGCCGCTTGATATCGTGCACACATGCACACACTTAGCATAATATCGGCACGGGAGGCACATAGATATAACAATGAACCAATCATAGATTGGTAAACCTGTTGGTCAACCAATTTGCCATCCTTAGTCAAGTCAAGATGTCCACTAGTAGGCATGGGTGTTTTCATACCTTTGCTTTCTTGCATGTTGAACTTCTTGAATAAGTCCTTGGTATACTTTGTTTGAGAAACAAAGGTGCCTTCCTTAGTTTGCTTGATTTGCAAACAAGAAAGAACTTGAGTGCACTCATCATAGACATCTCAAACTTCTTCGACATTAGCTTTCCAAACTTTTCACTAAAATGAGGGTTAGTCAAACCAAATATGATATCATCAACATAAATTTGGCATACAAATAATTCACCATTAACCCTTTTTGTAAAAAGAGTAGAATCAATCTTTCCAATCTCAAAGCCTTTCTCAGTAAGGAACTTGGTCAAGCATTTATACCACGCTCTAGGAGCTTATTTAAGACCATAAAGAGCTTTGTGAAGTTTGTAAACATGATCGGGTTTCTTAGGATTAACAAAGCCGGGAGGTTGTTTGACATAAACTTCCTCCTCAATTTCACCATTTAAAAAAGCACTTTTAATGTCCATTTGGTACAAGGTGATATCATGGTGATTAGCATAGGCAAGTAAGATGCGGATGGACTCAAGTCTAGCAATGGGGGCATATGTCTCACCATAGTCCATACCTTCGACTTGAGTGTAGCCTTGGGCGACGAGACATGCTTTGTTGCAAACGACTTGTCCATCTTCGTCTTGCTTGTTGTGAAACACCCATTTGGTACCGATGATGTTGTGGTTGTTGTCGGGCTTCTCAACCAATGTCCACACTTGGTTTATCTCAAAGTTGTGTAGCTCTTCATGCATGTCATTTATCCAATCTGGATCTTCCAATGCTTCTTCAACCTTCATAGGTTCAATGCTAGAGATGAATGAATAATGTTCACAAAAATTAGCCAAACGAGTTTTAGAGCGAGTGATTCTCCCGGTTTGGATATCATTGAAGATTTGCTCAACGGGATGGTCTCTTGAAACTCTTGCTCGAACTCGTGAGAGCTTGGGTCGGGCTGGAACATCTTCTTCATCATCTTGTTCTTCTTCTTGGCCTTCTTCATTGTTGACGTTGTCATTCTCTTGTCGTGGTGGAGAAGGAGGTTGATGAGGTTCATCTTGGTGTACTTCCTCATTTTCTTCATCTTGGCGTGTCCCACTTGTGGGTGCTTCCGTGTCAACTCTTGGTTCACCTAGTCGTGAGGTAGAAGCTTCCACTTGGACAGACGAGGTACTCTCCTTCACCTCTGTTGGACGAATCTTGCCAATAGACAAGTCTTGGATTGCTTCCGAAGGGTCTTTGTCTCCTACATCAATTGGCAATTGCTCTACTTGCGAGCTGTTAGATTCATCAAACTTCACATCTACCGTCTCTTCAACCTTTCGGGTGAAATTGTTGTAGACACGGTAAGTGTGAGAGTTTGAGCCATAACCAAGTAGGAAACCTTCATGAGATTTAGGAGAAAATTTAGAATGACGATGCTTATTAAGAATGTAGCACTTTGATCCGAATACCCGAAAGTATCCAACTTCAGGTTTGTTACCGGTGAGGAGCTCGTATGCCGTCTTGCCGAGTAGCTTGTGAAGATACAAGCGATTTGTTGCATGACAAGCCGTTTCAACCGCTTCTGCCCAAAAGTGTTTTGGAGTTTTGTACTCATCAAGCATCGTTCTCGCCATCTCAATAAGAGTCCGGTTCTTCCTCGCAACAACTCCATTTTGTTGAGGTGTGTACGTAGCCGAGAACTCGTGTGAAATCCCCTCTTCGTCAAGAAAGGTATCCACATTTGCATTCTTGAACTCCGTTCCATTGTCACTGCGAACCTTCTTGATCTTCACTTCAAATTGATTTTGGGCTTTCCTAGCGAAGTTCTTGAAGATCTTTTGGACCTGTGATTTATCATCAAGAAAGAACACCCACGTAAATCTTGAAAAATAATCGACTATGACTAGACCAAATTAGTTTCCACTGAGACTCTTGTAGGCATTGGGACCAAAAAGATCCATATGAAGTAGCTCGAGCGGTCTTCTCGTGGTCATGATGTTCTTCACGGGGTGACTTCCTCCAACTTGTTTTCCTGCTTGACAAGCACTGCACAATCTATCCTTGTCAAATATAACATCTTTTACTCCAAGGATATGATCACCTTTAATTAGCTTATCAAGATTTCGCATGTCCACATGACCTAACCTTCTATGACACAACCATCCTTTAGAAGATTTAGCAATTAAGAAAGTTCTAGGTTGAGCCTTTTTAGTGAAATCAACAATGTAAAGATCACCTCTATGAATACCGGTAAAGACCATATTATGATTATCTCTACGAAACACTTGGCAATCTACTTCAGTGAATAGGACATTGAATCCAAAGTCAGCAAGTCTAGATACGGAAAGTAGATTGTACCCAAGAGATTCAACGAGCATAAAATTTTGTATGGAGCTATCATGTGAGATGGCCACCTTACCAAGGCCAACCACCTTACCCTTTGAGTTATCACCAAAAGTGACATACTTTCGAGGGCCGTCGTTTTCAGCAAGATCACGAAACATATCCTTATCTCCGGTCATGTGATCGGAACATCCACTATCAAGGACCCATTCCTTTCCTCCAGCCATGTAGCCGTGAAGATTAGCCATAAGACCAAAGTGTCTCATAGACTCATCGAGATCAAAGTCACTATCATCATCCTCATCATAGTATCCATGTTCAACATCGTCTTGTGATGGATTCTAATGGCTTCAGAGATGATATTGCTAATGATTCCAACATCTCCTTTGGCACGCATAAGATTAGTAAGCTCAAATAGACAATCACAAAACTTAGGATCATTGGAATTCATCTTACTTAAAGCAATAGACTTATGAAGAATTTCATCTAAGTTTTATAAGGAATAGTTTGGAAATCGTTCCTCAAGAAATCTCCAGATAGTGTAGGTGCAATCAAGAGTAGGCAAGCAACCAATCAAGTTTCTAGGCAAACCTCTAGTGATAAGATTAACAGTTCTAAGGTTTCGGATCATGTCAATGGACTCATCAAGGGTAGGATGCAAAGGATCAACATGAGGTGCACAAGGGCTAGTAATATACTTGCTCAAATGATATTCATTAAAAATCACAAGCATCTCATTATTTCACTCGTGAAAGTACTCTCCATCAAGTATAGGCACTCTATGTCTAAGACTCCCCAACGTAGACTCATCCATCTTCCTCCAATGGTGATTAAACCAAAGCAATGGAGACCAATGCTCTGATACCGATTGAAAGGATCGAGAAGAGGTGTCTAGAGGGGGGTGAATAGACTCTTGGCAAAGAAAAGTAGCAGTTTTTAATTTCTTCAAGTTAAGGTGGAGTTTTAGCACAAGTTTAAACATTCACAATACATATCAAGCAAGCATGACAAGAGTATATGGGGGGGGGGGGGGGGGGGGGGGGGGGGGGGGGGGGGGGGGGGGGGGGGGGGGGGGGGGGGGGGGGGGGGGGGGGGGGGGGGGGGGGGGGGGGGGGGGGGGGGGGGGGGGGGGGGGGGGGGGGGGGGGGGGGGGGGGGGGGGGGGGGGGGGGGGGGGGGGGGGGGGGGGGGGGGGGGGGGGGGGGGGGGGGGGGGGGGGGGGGGGGGGGGGGGGGGGGGGGGGGGGGGGGGGGGGGGGGGGGGGGGGGGGGGGGGGGGGGGGGGGGGGGGGGGGGGGGGGGGGGGGGGGGGGGGGGGGGGGGGGGGGGGGGGGGGGGGGGGGGGGGGGGGGGGGGGGGGGGGGGGGGGGGGGGGGGGGGGGGGGGGGGGGGGGGGGGGGGGGGGGGGGGGGGGGGGGGGGGGGGGGGGGGGGGGGGGGGGGGGGGGGGGGGGGGGGGGGGGGGGGGGGGGGGGGGGGGGGGGGGGGGGGGGGGGGGGGGGGGGGGGGGGGGGGGGGGGGGGGGGGGGGGGGGGGGGGGGGGGGGGGGGGGGGGGGGGGGGGGGGGGGGGGGGGGGGGGGGGGGGGGGGGGGGGGGGGGGGGGGGGGGGGGGGGGGGGGGGGGGGGGGGGGGGGGGGGGGGGGGGGGGGGGGGGGGGGGGGGGGGGGGGGGGGGGGGGGGGGGGGGGGGGGGGGGGGGGGGGGGGGGGGGGGGGGGGGGGGGGGGGGGGGGGGGGGGGGGGGGGGGGGGGGGGGGGGGGGGGGGGGGGGGGGGGGGGGGGGGGGGGGGGGGGGGGGGGGGGGGGGGGGGGGGGGGGGGGGGGGGGGGGGGGGGGGGGGGGGGGGGGGGGGGGGGGGGGGGGGGGGGGGGGGGGGGGGGGGGGGGGGGGGGGGGGGGGGGGGGGGGGGGGGGGGGGGGGGGGGGGGGGGGGGGGGGGGGGGGGGGGGGGGGGGGGGGGGGGGGGGGGGGGGGGGGGGGGGGGGGGGGGGGGGGGGGGGGGGGGGATTAAGCAACACCTCATCCCCTTTTTATAGTATTGGCTTTCCTAAGGACTCAATGTGATCTTGGATCACTGAAATGAAAATGCAGAGTCTTGAGCTTTTGAGCTTTTGCCAATCCTTGTTCTTAGCCTCTTGCAGGGTTTCCACATCCTCTTGTCCACGCCACTCCATTTGTTGAACTCATCTGAAATATAATAGATGAAAGCATTCGTCCAACAAGAGATATGTTGACATTAATTACCAAAATCACCCAGGGAGCACTTGTGCTTTCACAAGACAATGCAGTGACCATAGGACATAGATATATGTTTGTTTGATGCTTTCATTATGTACTACTTGGCAATAGAAGACTTGGTTGTTTAATCCTGACCACCTTACTAATGCTATTTTTTTTGAATAATACATTTTTTTATTAATTTTCAGAAATAATACACCGAAATTTTATTTTCTAAAAATAATACGGCCTCGTCCCGCTAGAGGACGACTACATCCTCTCGTCCTACGGCTGGACGACTGAGTCCAGTCGGCCTATAGGAGGACGACAGGTGGCCCGTACTCCACGTGGCGGCCGGCGATTTGCCCGGCCATGTCGCAGCGCTCCCACTCGTCCCTGCATGGGCCGTCGGTGGCTGGGGCCCAGACGACAGGGCCCAGTCGTCCTGCTGCAGGACGATCGTCCACAAGGAGGACGACAGGGTCCCCAGCCCCGGGTCGTCCGGCTCCTTTCCTCGCACGACCTTATCCCCTCGCTCTTCTGTGTTCTTCTTTCTGTTCTTCTTTCTTCTCTCTTCCAACTAAAAAGTAACCCATTTATACTCCAAAGTGAGCCATTTTCTTCCCGATTTGCCACCGTAGATACATTGTAGATAGTTGGGGGAGGCAAGGGAGACCTCGATCTACTGATGGGGTAGCTCGTGGTGGTCGTGGTGAGCATTTTTGTGGAGGTGGTGGAGATGGTGGTGAGAAATTTTGTGGAGGTGGTGGAGGTGGAGATGAACTGATGAAGCTGCGGCAGTGTGGTGGACGTGAAGCTCCGGCTCCGGTGATTGAAGGCCGCCGTTCGTCGGCGTTGCTTCGCACGCTTCAAGGGTATAATTTTACAGACATTTTCTCTGGTAGATGTTGTGCGAATATTGTAGATGTTATTTGCTCCACTAATATTTTGTATTAGGTGTGCGAATATTGGTATTTGCTCCGGTAGTAACCGATATATTTTTGGATGTCTAATATTTAGTTGTGCGAATATTGCTGCTGATCAGACCAGACGAGCTTACACGGCATTAAACAAGCAGTTTGATGCGTACACTGGGGTGATCTGGTAGCCGTACACGCAAGAAGCCATAGATGCAAGATACCCCGGTGGTTTGTCCGTGCTGTGCACAAGAGATGCCGATTATTGGATGATGAAATCGAAGATCATCTTCGATGTCTTTGTCGAGGAGATGTCCCAGCAGAGGGTTATGAGGCAATTTGGTCTTCTGCAATTGGAGACACCTCCCCCTACAGAGGCCCCGCTTCACGGAGACATCCACAGGTACTGTCTAGTTATTCAATATTGTATTGTCCTTCAAATTTTCCATAGTTAAGCTGTAAGTTTATTGTTCAATGAACACCAAAATTTTAGGATCACAAAGAAGGGGATTAACAGGACTGCAACTGAGTGGCTAGTTAGGGTTCAGCCATACGTTACACAATGGGAGACTCTGAACACACATCTGTGGCACGAGAATCACAACTTTGATATGGAGGAATTCAATCTCTATCTGCAGCGGTACATGACCGGAACACGGTTATGCATCGTTCATCACAATCACCCAGATGAGATACCTGCCCCTAATACAACGGATATGTACCCGAGCTATGATACTTCGGGCTCTAGGCAGCACGCGGTAAGAGCATTTCTCTTCGTATAATGCAAGTAGTGCATACATACTTTGCCGTGCACACGTAATAATCGTCCTGACAATTTCAGGCTGAGTTGACTCACGAACTTGGCGAGGAGGTGTCCAACTATCAGTGTTCACTGTCATCTGCACCTCTAATGCTTCCTCGGGCTCAGGTCCAAAACTGGATGACGCACATTGAGGGGAAACTATGATCTGTGTATCGAGCTATTACGTGCACACGCACTTCGGACATTCTTCACCAGCATCCCCCGCGTCACTCCATGCACCAGCAGCCGCCGCGTTACTCGACTGGTCAGCTCGAACCCACACATCACCGACATGAGCCGCGTCCATGTCTAGCAGAGCAGTGGACGACCAGGCCACCACCTCCTGACCAGGCCGGTAGTTCGGCGTGGCAGCACCAGCCGGATCCCACGTCTGGCTACGTGTTTCGGCCAGGGCCCAAGTAGCAAGGTCCCACACCAGGATTCGTGATGCAACCTCCGCCTACAGGTATGTTTCTTCATATTTATTCTTGTGAATATCGATTGGGCCTATGTATTTCATCATTACTTATGTTCGTCCATCCAGCAGGGTCTTACGGATATCAGGCGTATGGACATGGCGCGTCTATGTCCGAATCCAGGTGGGATAGTGACCATGAAGGTGGGCATAATAGACAGGATTTCTTGTCGCAGCACAACGAGTGGGTGGACATGTATTCGACTCCTGCACCACCTCCCACACAGGAAACACAGTATGACCAGGATTGGTCTGAGCTTCCTCCCCGTAACATTCGGCCAGTGCACAGGTATATGTGGCCGACGCCGCCTACACCACCTCCATGACGTGGTGGACGACGTGGCGGACGACGTAGCTGATGCTTGTGTAGCACTATATCTATCTATGTACGCGAGGGACATATGCTACGTATGTATGCGACAGACATATATATCTATGTGTGTGAGAGACATATTTGTACTAATCGTCTTCGGGGTGGATAACTGGAACTAATCGTCTTCACGTGGGACGACTAGGGCTAATCATCTAAGTGCTGGACGACTGGGACTAATCGTCTACAGGGTGGACGACTGGAGGCACCCCCAAGACGACCTGATCAGTCGGCCATCTGTGAGACGACTAGACACTAGTCGTCTTCCTGGTGGACGATTAGTTCCACTCGTCCTCCAGGAAGATGAGGCCGTATTATTTTTGAAAAATATCAAAACCGTGTATTATTTCTGAAAATTAATAAAAAAATGTATTATTTAAAAAAATTTAGCCCTTACTAATGAAGTGGTTCACCGAAATGAGTTTCATATACTAGTACATGCTAAACCTGTTATGTGTCTGCTTGTTTCTTCTTTTAGAATGCTGATAGAATATTGGGGAAGAGTGCCTTATTAAGCAATGGTAAAGGAAGTAATGCAGATAAGGTTCAGGATAGTGAGACATCCTTGTTGGTCTCCAACAAAGCTGATAAAATAGCTAAGGAAAACTATCTTGAAGACAGTGAGACAACCCCAAAGTCCTGTCTTGGTGTAGTGCACGAGTTACTGGCCACTAACGCTGGCACAAGCTGTTCAAACTCACTGTCTGGATCAGTTTGGTTTCTTGAGTCTCAACTACAAGCTGAAAGACATCAATCAGCTGTGCTGCGACAAGAAGCCGAAGGACTGCGGAAGTCCCTGGAGCATTCAGATGCATACTTTCTGGTGCAACAGCAAGCGTTGGAGGATTTTAGCGCCAAACAGGAGAAAGCTAATAAGCTTGCTAAGCTTATTGCCAGCATGGTGGATACCCAGGATAACGTTTCTTGAGCTCTTCTGAAGTTGTTTCAGTTATGGACTTGTTTTGCTGCCGCGTTTATTTGCACTGGTGGCCAATTTAGACGGCCAGTGTATGTAATATGCTGCTTTGTTCCCTATATTTGCACTGGTGGTGAACTTTGATGCCTAGTGGGTGTAATATGTGTAATAGCTGTAATAGCCTAGCGTTAGTTGCTTGCTTATTTATTTCCTTATTGTCTTGTTTAGTTGTTTGCTTGTAGTCACTGCAGTTCTTTTTCCGTGTTTTTCTTGTGGCCACAATAACCTATTTTTATAACTAGGCCACAATAACCATGGCAACACACGGACTATTGTAACCATGGTACTGCTACCTGCTGTAGTGACCATGGCCCTCCTATGGGCCGTAGGATCCATGGGCCTTCTATGGGCCGTAGGATCCATGGGCCTTCTACGGGCGGTAGGATCCACGGGCCTTCTACGGGCCGTCTCATCTATGGGCCTTATATGGGCCGTATAATCGTTTCGCCAAACATGGGCCATACTATTCGTGGACCAATAATGGTCCACAAAATGGGTCATAAATGGGCTAGAGTGGAAATCGTCTGTTTTATGGCCCGACCATAACGGGTCATTAATAGGCCGTATTTGATGAGGCTATGAAAATAGCCCAACGGGTTAACGGGCCACAAACAGGCCGACTGTAACCACGGGCTGAATTTGGCCCACAAGCGAAATAGGCCAGTAACGGACCATAAGTAACCGAATTCTGGAAATGAGCCCAAGAATAAATGGGCCCTTAGAAGGCCGAAAGTTAACACGGGCTGGAAACGGCCGACGGAATAATGGGCCGTCAATGGGTATAAAGCGATACACTATTCATTATGGGCCAGTTTCATCTCGGGCCTTTAATGGGCCCAGAGTTACAAAGGGCCTTGTATGGGCTGAAAGACATCATGGGCCATACATGGGCCGGAAGTTACAACGGGCTGGAATCATATTGGACGGCCCAGATGATGCTACTGGGCCTAATTCGGATAGGCCGTGACTTAGCGGGCTGTAAATGGGCTATATGCGAACAGGCCGTTAATAGGCTTTCCGTGGGCCGGCCCGCTACCTTTTGACCAAGTCAAACGGGACGGCCTTTTCACCAGAATGGGCCTCTGTTGGGCCATGCCACGTGTAGACCTATCATAGGCGCCTTTGGTCCAATGAGTGGATGACATCTGTCCCAACGGTGAGACGACACGTGGTTCCTCTAGGCATTGAGAATTTTACATGTGGAAAATCCCCATTGGTCCGGGCTGTTAACGGGTTATCGGAACCAAACCGGAACCCGATAGCTTAACGGTGACCCTTTACGGTGGATGCCACGTGTCGGTTACCCTTGACGGAAGCACTTCTATGACGCGTGATTTATCGTCATGGAAGTGGACACTTCCGTGATGATAATTTTGGTAATGTCATGGAACACTTCTATGATAGCACAGGTATGACTATCTTGATTCTGTCATAAAATTGTCATGGATGCACATGCTTGACAGAAAACGTGACCTACTGTGACAAACACGTATCATCACGAAAGTGTATTTTTTTGTAGTGAACAGACTGTGCATCACCCTTTATACATCGGGAGATGCACATGGTGCTTGTGCGTCCACTGTCCCATACAACTCTTTAGCTGTTGTTAATCTAATAATGCCGCTGGAAAATTGAAGCAATGCCACAGTTAAAAGCAAATTACATGTTTAACGAATTTTATTGTTAATATAATCTCGTTGTTAATATGAATCAATGCCACTGTTTGAGAAATGGTACTGTCTTGCTTTCTTTCCCATTTAGATAAGTTAGATGCTTCTTTTTGTCTCTGACACTGTGCACATGTCCATATTGCGGCCGCTGGTCCAAAGGGAGTCCCTTAAGTTCGTTCAAGGCCCGGTTGAGAGGGGTGTCCCACTTGGGCCTCATCGACGAAGACTGGCTTTTGGCTGCAAGCTTGTGTTGCTTGTCCTGCAGAAGGAACATGAACCATTTACAAATGTGTAGTCGACTTGATCAGAAACTAAATGTAAGGTGTTAAAAGAATAATTACCAGTATTCTAATCAATTTCCTCATGATCGGGTCCGTGTAAAAAATCTTCTTTTCCTTGTCCCACTTGTAGCGGGCCCTGATGAAGTCATGCTCCAAGGGGTTCATGAACTTCGCGAAGGGGTCTGGGAGACCCACGGCTTCACGTTCCGCGTCCTCCTTATCCCATATGGGCCTTTTTCCAAGGTAGCCACAGCTTCCGAGGCGTTGGTTCCCCGTGTTCCTTTGCTGAAGGCTCTTGAATTTCGCAGCCTTATCCTTGGCTGCCTCGGTAGCGTAAGTGTCCTTGAACTTTTGGAACTCCTCTTCCGTAAGTGTCGGATTTTCCTCCAGAATCTTGGACAGGGGTTCCTTAGCCTCAATAGCTCGTTTAACCCTCCCTTTCTAGGAGGCCAAATCATTGCTGAACATGCCCATGACATGATTGTTAATCTTTTTGATCTTCGAATCATCCCATGGGTGTTCTATGCGGTCATCTCGGTCGGGGAACTGGATCTCTTGTGCAGCTTCGTTAGGAGCAACTGCTTCAAATGTTCTTTACCCCTTAAGTCATCGTCGTTGATGCTCGCACATTCCCGTAGGATGCATCCGACTTGGTTCCCATAGCACTTGCGAAGTTATGCCGGCTCTAATGGCTCAAACTTGCCAGGGGCCATCTTTGTGATCGCCAGTCGTCCGATGTCGAGTTTATTAGGTTTGCGTACCCTCTGCTTCTTCTGCTTCTTCTTTTTGTTAGCGGCTTCGGCGCCGGTACCTTCCCCGCCGGTCTCAGTGCCGCCATCGGTGTCGATGTCGGTGTCAGTACCATCATCGAGGCCAACCTGCAAACCTTGAATGTGCTTAGCAGACAAATAGTCGAGGTAGTTTTGTTCACCCTCATAATCCATCTCATCTGCATCATGGTCAGAAGGCCCGGTTTCTTCGTTGTTTGACATGTTTCCTATGATTAAGTCTCCTCGTTTAATTCTTAAACTATAATAAAAATGAGTAATGACATAAAAAAAGGGTCTATGGTTTGCCGGAATGTCGTTTCATTCCCGTAGCAGCAAATCCCGGCACTCGATATGCCTACTTTCTAGCACAAGTCATGCCAAAATTCACGAGAAATTTCGGCATGACCTTTGCTAAAAAGTGGACATATCGAGCGCCTGAAATTCACCGAAAAAGAAATGAATCAACATTTCGGTGAAGCATAGGCCACTCGGATCATTTACCCTGCACATAATCATCATTTTCCAAATATGACATGTCCAGAACATCACATGTCCAAATATGACATGTCCAAATTCCAAATATCACATGTCCACTTCAAATTTGCATATAACAGGAAGAAAAATATAGAACTTGAAGAAAAATGCAAGAAGTCCTTTTTCTTCACAATATTTGAAACTAAATTCAGCACTTGTCAAATTTGATAGTAAATTCACCACTTGTCAAATTTCTATCATAATTTGAAACTTACCTAAATTTCTGTCATAATTTCCAACCTACCTAAATTTCTGTCCTAATTTGAAACCTAGATAAATTTATATCCTAATTTGAAAACCTAGCTAAATTTCTGTCCAAATTTGAAACCTAGGGTTCATACTAATTAACTAGGTTCATACTACCTAATCTGTCCTAGGGTTCATACTAATTGACCAAGGGTTAATCAATTCTATTTTATATTTAAATAGTAACAATTGCTTTAACTAAAAAAACTAAATACCTAGAATTCTGTTAACTACACCTAAAATACCTAAAATTCATTTAACCCATAGTAATTCTGTTTTTTTAAATAGGGTTCATACCACCTAATTAACTAGGGTTCATACTAATTCTATTTTTTAAATAACAACAATTGCTTTAACCAAAAAAATTAAATAGCAACAATTGCTTTAACTAAAAAATAGCAATAGTTTGAAACCTAGGGTTCATACTAACTACCACTAAAAAATAGCCACTAATTTGTCCTAGGGTTTTTTTTAACTAGGGTTCATACTACCTAATTAACTAGGGTTCATACTAATTCTAATTAACTAACTAGCAATAAAAAATAGCCTAAGGTTCATACTAATTCATACTAACTAGCACTAAATAGCTAGGGTGCATACTAACAGAGAGAGAGAGAGAGAGAGAGCAGAGAGTAGAGAAGATGGGAGGGGAGAGTACTTACAGAGGGCTGAGAGAGAGATGGGGTCAGGGGAGACGGCGTCACCGAGGCACGGTGAGGCGGGGTCGGGGGAGAAGGCGGTGGAGAGCGAGGGCAGGGGCTCTGGCGAGGTCGAGGAGGAGGAGACACAGGCGTGCAGCGACGTCGAGGGTAGACTCCAGCGGAGAGCGAGGGCAGGGGCTCGACGAGGGCAGGGCTCCGGTGAGGGCGAGGACAGGGGCTCCGATGACGGTGACGAGGGGGAGAAAAGAGTGGGGAATTGGGGGAGGAAGCAGAGGAGGGAAGCCTGCGCGAGGGGTTATGTCAAAATAGCAGTAGCGCGGTTCTAAAAAACGCTATAGCTAAGGTAGCTATAGCACGTTTTCTGAAACATCGCTAGTGCTATCTAAAGTAGCTATAGCGCTTTTCTGAAACAACGCTACTGCTACTTAACATAGCTATAGCGCTTTTCTTCAACCAGCGCTTCTGCTATTGTTTTCATTTTTTCTTTTTCTTTTCTTTTTCTTTTCTTTTTTGCCTTCTTTTTTCTTTTATTTTCCTTTTTTCTTCTATTTTCTTTGCTTTATTTTATTTTCCATTTCTTTTTTTTCTTTTCTATTATTTTCCTTTTTTTCTGAGAGCCGGAACGAAGGGAAGGTGATACAATGTATATAACTAAGGCGATATATATTGCATCATTTGACCCATAACGGTTAAGTGTGTATACAAAATAGGAACATATATATTAAATCATTTGACCCATAACGGTTAAGTGTGCATACAAAATAGGAACATATATATTATATCATTT
The DNA here is from genome assembly GCA_036873465.1 of Thinopyrum obtusiflorum. Taxonomy (NCBI): domain Eukaryota; kingdom Viridiplantae; phylum Streptophyta; class Magnoliopsida; order Poales; family Poaceae; genus Thinopyrum; species Thinopyrum obtusiflorum. The sequence goes on from JAAAWM010011128.1 coordinate 48,756, forward strand.
GACCCATAACGGTTAAGTGTGCATACAAAATAGGAACATATATATTACATCATTTGACCCATAACGGTTTCTCAGCGTCGACGCTTCCGTTTTTGAGTGAGCTTCTTTCACTTCATATTCATTGACGAATAATTGAGCCCCTCATTGTGACTTTTCCTTTTCCATGGAGTACGATCTTTCTTAGGTAATGTAGTATTGATTCTTATTCTGACGTATACTTCATCGTCACCGTCATCTTCCCTCATCGGGTTGCCGTACTGGTCGTAGTCTTCCTCGCTGGCGACTCCATCCATTCCAATGATGTTCCTTTTGCCTCTCCTCACGACAAAACAACTCGGATTGCTTGGGTCGGTTATGAAGAAGCATTGTGTCACGTGCTTAGCGTGTACCCATGGCTCATTTTTTGCGATGGCGTTCACGGTAGCGCTCTTGGCATCAGGTATAGACATGGTAGTGAAATACCGGTTTTCTCTTTCGACATTCACTAGTACAGTGAGGTGCTATACAAACGGTTTTTAACCCCTTTCTGCAACGGCATTTGGAACCGTCGCCTAGTGAGTGTGGGCGATAGGGGGGTCCTTCCCACACGACCCAGAAACCGTCGGGGATACGCCCTCCTGGCACACACACTCAACAATATGAGGTCGTGTGCGACGGGCGAGCGATCAAATACGGTTATACTACAGTAGTGCTCAAAAAATATAATTATACAGGCAAAATCATTTCCAGTCGTAAGTACATCCCACACAGTCAGTCCCCGCTAAACGTCTCCATTCGTATATACATCCCACACAGTCGCTCCAAGGAAAACGTTTCTGTTCGCAGGTACATCACACACAATTTTCACCGTTAAATCGTTTGTGATAGCGTTTGCATTGCACACGGTATTAACAATTTTATCATTTGCATTATTGAATGCACCACACACGGTGCGTAGAAGAAACTGTGTGGCAAAGGTTGTCCATCACAAACGGTTTTCAAGAGGATGTCATGTGTGATTGTTCATTAATCCTACACGGTTTATTCCTAGAAACTGCGTGCGTTGCTTGAGGTCATCGCCCACGGTGTTTTCTCAATAACCGTTTGCAATAGAAAAACCCAATTAGCTGGCTAATTATCCTATTATTAATTATCCTATTATTAATAATCCATTTATTAATATAATTGACGTTTCATATTAAGCACACAATATATTTCATTTTCATAATTGAAATACATCAGAGTACAACATCATATAGCTTCAGCACTCAGGTACCCCATTACACAACTGCACCTGCACCAAGTTTCACATGCAACATCTATAACCTTTCGAAATTAGCATCATAGATGGTACATAGACAGATGTATCTCATCTGGAAAACTGCTGAAGTAGAAGGCGAATATTGAGCCTTCATTGATGTTGAAGGTCTTTGCAACTTTAGGCCAGTGCATGTGGATGATTGACGGTCCATCCTTCATCCTCTTCAGGAACACTTTAATATTGAACCGTGGGTGTTGTATGAATACCTTCCTCACCTCCTGACCACACAGGTGGTTTGAGAGGTAATCATCAATGAACTGCTTTGGAAAGGCCTGAAAACAAGGATGTGCATAAATATCTTCTCTATATTGGAAATGAGGCAAAGGAATAAAAAAGGCAAGGTATAATAGTTAGTACCATCATGTAGTGAACTGATGTCTTCTTCATTGTGCAGACAAAGATCTTGTTGTTTTTTGTCACTAATTTCTTTATCCTAACAATCTTTCTAAGTTTCTTGACTTGACTGATATTCACGGACAACTCATGGGGGGGGGGGGGGGGGGGGGGGGGGGGGGGGGGGGGGGGGGGGGGGGGGGGGGGGGGGGGGGGGGGGGGGGGGGGGGGGGGGGGGGGGGGGGGGGGGGGGGGGGGGGGGGGGGGGGGGGGGGGGGGGGGGGGGGGGGGGGGGGGGGGGGGGGGGGGGGGGGGGGGGGGGGGGGGGGGGGGGGGGGGGGGGGGGGGGGGGGGGGGGGGGGGGGGGGGGGGGGGGGGGGGGGGGGGGGGGGGGGGGGGGGGGGGGGGGGGGGGGGGGGGGGGGGGGGGGGGGGGGGGGGGGGGGGGGGGGGGGGGGGGGGGGGGGGGGGGGGGGGGGGGGGGGGGGGGGGGGGGGGGGGGGGGGGGGGGGGGGGGGGGGGGGGGGGGGGGGGGGGGGGGGGGGGGGGTGGCAGGCGAAGACCACCTTTAGTCAGGATAACTCTGGGGCTCCCTCCCACGTCCTAGTGGAAGCACTTAGCTCCGCGCTGGTGAGAAGACTAGACTAGGTGCCGGACGCGGCTTTTCATTTGCTTTCCGTAGTTGGCTTGCCCCTCTTTAATGAAAATTTGCTTTCTGGTGTTCCTTGCCGGCTTGGTTCCATCGCCTTTTGCCTCCGTTTCTGCCCTCAGTTCCTTGTTTTGACCCGTACTCTCCCTCGCATGCCTCACGAGGGGGCTGGACAGGTGCCTTCGTGAGTGTTTTTCCTGTTCTTCGCGAGGCACCCTCGCTCGAGCTCGCAAGATGGCGCACCTCTCTCAATCCGTGCCCCTCGGGTACCGTGATGCGAAGCACTGGGTCGTGGCCGGCTGCGCCTGCGACCAGGGCTCGGAAGGGCTCGAAAGAATAAGAGTTTCCTAACGAATTTTTGCAGTTCCTAGACGCCTCCCAAGCCAATGAAGCCTCGCCAGGCACTAGGAAATGCGCGCCTCACGAGGCGGAAACTACTTCGAGCGCGCCAAGCTAAGTTATTTCTACGCGCCTACATAAAATGCCGATGCTGCAACATGACACAGGAACGATAAACATAGCACATCAACTTGGAAATCATGGTTCGTTGCACGCCCCTGCGGGGCCCCATACTTGTCTCTCTCTTAATGCAGGAAGAAAAGGAAGAATGAAACAAAAGTGGCGCGTGCCCCCACAGCAGTTCGCGAGGATGGGCCCATGGTGCTCTCCTGGGCTCAGCCAAACCCCTCCTCGTGCTTTACCGGGGCGCGGCGATGAGACGACCCGCTGCCACTCTCAAAGCGGGCGCGGCGGTGTGGCGGCTGGTCGTAGCCGCCGCTGCTGGAGCTGTCGCCGGAAGAAGAGTCGCCGTAGCTGGATGAGCCATGGCCGGCGCCAAGGACAAGCCCGCCTTCACCCTCATCGCGGCCGTCGCCGAGGCTGAGCACCTCACTGCCGTCGTTGTCCTCAGGGCAGCACCCGACGCGGCGACCATCTTCCCCGAACACCCTCACATAGAGGGTCGCGTTGCCATCGTACTTGAAGTGGAGGGTGCACCGCCGGCCTAGGCCACGCGCGCGGGCAAACATCTGCCAACCGCGGGCCAGGGCTGCGTTGCCTGTGATGGAGACCTCGACCGTGACCCATGAAGCCTTACTGCAGTAGCCGTCTGCCTGCAGCCAGAGACCGCCTGGACACGTGGCTGGCAGCTCGCCGTCAAAGAAGCGTGGGAGCTGAAGCCAGGTGCCGGCCGGGTTCTCTGACCACACGACGAACTCCGGCAGCACCTCCGCTGAGTGGAAGCATGGCCGGGGAGGCCGCGCGACTATGGCACGCCTCTCTTCATCGATAGGGCTGCCACGACCTGGGCGACTCCCACCGCGCGAAGAGGCGCCGCCGCGGCCGCGAGGGGCCATGGCGGGGGCCGCACAGCGTGCTTGCGGGGACGGCCGCACCCCCTCTTAGGCGGCAGTGAGCCGGGCCCCTCCTGGCGGGCCTTCCCCTTTTATGCAGTCGAGAACCTCTTTGCAGGCGCCATGGGTGTCGCTACTAGCAATGAAGAAAGGGAGAAGAAGCAAGCGGAGCAGGAAGAGATGAGCGACGGGGACTCCGCCCCCTCCTCATTTATAGCGGGAGAAGGCCAACCGGCGATCCCCACGATCACAGGTAATGATGATTTTCTCTGCATGCAGCAGGGACTCGTCAAGTCGAGCAGTTGCCGAGGCAGCATGGGGAAGCGGAGATGCCCACGTCCCATCAATCACCTCGCGTCAACCGAGGCCGTAGGCCGTTGGGGCTCGGGCGCTCCGCACTTGCCCTTTGGCTTTGCCTCAAAGCCAAGTCCGAGCGCGCCTTTGGCCCGGGGACTACTGTCGGCGTCCTGGGAACAGGGGTCCCCAGACATGCCTGCCTGCGGCACACGGCGTGGCTCCTCCAGTGGCCCTGTACGGCCCATCTTCACCAGCAAACACTCAAGACCCTCGCGAGGGGCCAAGCCTCGCGAGGCGGATGACGCAAGACCTCCTCGGGGGCGGCCTCACCAGGCTGGCTCGTGAGGGGCGGAGAGGTCAAGGCAAGGGGGCACCTCGCGAGGTTCCTGTGACGCAAGCCATGACGACTGGGGCCAGGCTGGCACCAGGCGGGCGCCAGCGTGCAGTGTCCTTGTTTCCTCTTTGGTGCTAAAGAGGCAAGCACAGGCGAGGAGTCCCGAGGCATCAGGCAAAGGTTTCCATATCGGTGCAATGAGACCAAGACCAGCAGGGGGGGGGGGGGGGGGGGGGGGGGGGGGGGGGGGGGGGGGGGGGGGGGGGGGGGGGGGGGGGGGGGGGGGGGGGGGGGGGGGGGGGGGGGGGGGGGGGGGGGGGGGGGGGGGGGGGGGGGGGGGGGGGGGGGGGGGGGGGGGGGGGGGGGGGGGGGGGGGGGGGGGGGGGGGGGGGGGGGGGGGGGGGGGGGGGGGGGGGGGGGGGGGGGGGGGGGGGGGGGGGGGGGGGGGGGGGGGGGGGGGGGGGGGGGGGGGGGGGGGGGGGGGGGGGGGGGGGGGGGGGGGGGGGGGGGGGGGGGGGGGGGGGGGGGGGGGGGGGGGGGGGGGGGGGGGGGGGGGGGGGGGGGGGGGGGGGGGGGGGGGGGGGGGGGGGGGGGGGGGGGGGGGGGGGGGGGGGGGGGGGGGGGGGGGGGGGGGGGGGGGGGGGGGGGGGGGGGGGGGGGGGGGGGGGGGGGGGGGGGGGGGGGGGGGGGGGGGGGGGGGGGGGGGGGGGGGGGGGGGGGGGGGGGGGGGGGGGGGGGGGGGGGGGGGGGGGGGGGGGGGGGGGGGGGGGGGGGGGGGGGGGGGGGGGGGGGGGGGGGGGGGGGGGGGGGGGGGGGGGGGGGGGGGGGGGGGGGGGGGGGGGGGGGGGGGGGGGGGGGGGGGGGGGGGGGGGGGGGGGGGGGGGGGGGGGGGGGGGGGGGGGGGTACTAACTATTATACCTTGTCTTTTTTATTTCTTTGCGCCATTTTAAATCTAGAGAAGATATTTATGCATATCCTTATTTTCAGGTCTTTCCAAAGCAGTTCACTGATGATTACCTCTCAAACCACCTGTATGGTCAGGAGGTGAGGAAGGTATTCATACAACACCACGGTACAATATTGAAGTCTTCCTGAAGAGGACGAAGGATGCACGGTCAATCATCCACAGGCACTGACCTAAAGTTGCAAAGACCTTCAACATCAATGAAGGCTCAATATTCGCCTTCCGCTTCAGCAGTTTTCCAGGTGAGATTCATCTATCGATGTTGCATGTGAAACTTGGTGCCGGTGCAGTTGTGTAATGGGGTAGCTAGCTATATGCCTATATGGTGTAATTAAGTGCTGAAGCTATATGATGTTGTACTCTAATGTATTTCAATTATGAAATCCTGCTTCCATAATACGAAAATGAAATATATTGTGTGCTTAATATGAAATGTCAATTTGATTAGGGGGGGGGGGGGGGGGGGGGGGGGGGGGGGGGGGGGGGGGGGGGGGGGGGGGGGGGGGGGGGGGGGGGGGGGGGGGGGGGGGGGGGGGGGGGGGGGGGGGGGGGGGGGGGGGGGGGGGGGGGGGGGGGGGGGGGGGGGGGGGGGGGGGGGGGGGGGGGGGGGGGGGGGGGGGGGGGGGGGGGGGGGGGGGGGGGGGGGGGGGGGGGGGGGGGGGGGGGGGGGGGGGGGGGGGGGGGGGGGGGGGGGGGGGGGGGGGGGGGGGGGGGGGGGGGGGGGGGGGGGGGGGGGGGGGGGGGGGGGGGGGGGGGGGGGGGGGGGGGGGGGGGGGGGGGGGGGGGGGGGGGGGGGGGGGGGGGGGGGGGGGGGGGGGGGGGGGGGGGGGGGGGGGGGGGGGGGGGGGGGGGGGGGGGGGGGGGGGGGGGGGGGGGGGGGGGGGGGGGGGGGGGGGGGGGGGGGGGGGGGGGGGGGGGGGGGGGGGGGGGGGGGGGGGGGGGGGGGGGGGGGGGGGGGGGGGGGGGGGGGGGGGGGGGGGGGGGGGGGGGGGGGGGGGGGGGGGGGGGGGGGGGGGGGGGGGGGGGGGGGGGGGGGGGGGGGGGGGGGGGGGGGGGGGGGGGGGGGGGGGGGGGGGGGGGGGGGGGGGGGGGGGGGGGGGGGGGGGGGGGGGGGGGGGGGGGGGGGGGGGGGGGGGGGGGGGGGGGGGGGGGGGGGGGGGGGGGGGGGGGGGGGGGGGGGGGGGGGGGGGGGGGGGGGGGGGGGGGGGGGGGGGGGGGGGGGGGGGGGGGGGGGGGGGGGGGGGGGGGGGGGGGGGGGGGGGGGGGGGGGGGGGGGGGGGGGGGGGGGGGGGGGGGGGGGGGGGGGGGGGGGGGGGGGGGGGGGGGGGGGGGGGGGGGGGGGGGGGGGGGGGGGGGGGGGGGGGGGGGGGGGGGGGGGGGGGGGGGGGGGGGGGGGGGGGGGGGGGGGGGGGGGGGGGGGGGGGGGGGGGGGGGGGGGGGGGGGGGGGGGGGGGGGGGGGGGGGGGGGGGGGGGGGGGGGGGGGGGGGGGGGGGGGGGGGGGGGGGGGGGGGGGGGGGGGGGGGGGGGGGGGGGGGGGGGGGGGGGGGGGGGGGGGGGGGGGGGGGGGGGGGGGGGGGGGGGGGGGGGGGGGGGGGGGGGGGGGGGGGGGGGGGGGGGGGGGGGGGGGGGGGGGGGGGGGGGGGGGGGGGGGGGGGGGGGGGGGGGGGGGGGGGGGGGGGGGGGGGGGGGGGGGGGGGGGGGGGGGGGGGGGGGGGGGGGGGGGGGGGGGGGGGGGGGGGGGGGGGGGGGGGGGGGGGGGGGGGGGGGGGGGGGGGGGGGGGGGGGGGGGGGGGGGGGGGGGGGGGGGGGGGGGGGGGGGGGGGGGGGGGGGGGGGGGGGGGGGGGGGGGGGGGGGGGGGGGGGGGGGGGGGGGGGGGGGGGGGGGGGGGGGGGGGGGGGGGGGGGGGGGGGGGGGGGGGGGGGGGGGGGGGGGGGGGGGGGGGGGGGGGGGGGGGGGGGGGGGGGGGGGGGGGGGGGGGGGGGGGGGGGGGGGGGGGGGGGGGGGGGGGGGGGGGGGGGGGGGGGGGGGGGGGGGGGGGGGGGGGGGGGGGGGGGGGGGGGGGGGGGGGGGGGGGGGGGGGGGGGGGGGGGGGGGGGGGGGGGGGGGGGGGGGGGGGGGGGGGGGGGGGGGGGGGGGGGGGGGGGGGGGGGGGGGGGGGGGGGGGGGGGGGGGGGGGGGGGGGGGGGGGGGGGGGGGGGGGGGGGGGGGGGGGGGGGGGGGGGGGGGGGGGGGGGGGGGGGGGGGGGGGGGGGGGGGGGGGGGGGGAAAATCATCATTACCTATCATCGTGGGGATCGCCGGTTGGCCTTCTCCTGCTATAAATGAGGAGGGGGCGGAGCCCCCGTCGCTCATCTCTTCCTGCTCCGCTCTCTTCTTCTCCCTTGCTTCATTGCTAGTAGCGACACCCATGGCGCCCGCGAAGAGGTTCTCGGCCGCAGAAAAGGGGAAGGCCCGCCAGGAGGGGCCCGGCTCATCGCCGCCTAAGAGGGGGCGCGGCCGTCCCCGCAAGCACACCGCGGCCCCCGCTGTGGCCCTTCACGGCCGCGGCGGCGCCTCTTCACGCGGTGGGAGTCGTCCAGGTCATGGCAGCCCCGTCGAGGAGGGAAGGCGCGCCATGGTCGCGCGGCCTCCCCGTCCGTGCTTCCACTCGGCGGAGGTGCTGTCGGAGTTCGTCGTGTGGTCAGAGAACCCGGCTGGCACCTGGCTTCTGCTCCCGCGCTTCTTTGCCGGCGAGCTGCCAGCCACGGGTCCAGGTGGTCTCTGGCTGCACGCGGACAACTGCTGCAGCAAGGCTTCATGGGTCGCGGTCGTAGTCTTTGTTGCGGGCAACGCAGCCCTAGCCCGCGGCTAGCAGATGTTTTCTCGCGCTCGCGGCCTGGGCCGGCGGTGCACCCTCCACTTCAAGTACGATGGCAATGCGACCCTCTATGTGAGGGTGTTCGGGGAAGATGGTCGCCGCGCCGGGTGCTGCCCTGAGGACAACGACGGTGGTGAGGTGCTCAGCGTCGGCGACGGCCGCGACGAGGGTGAAGGCGGGCTTGTCCTTGGCGCCGGCCATGGCTCGCCCAGCTATGGCGACTCTTCTTCCGGCGACAGCTCCAGCAGCGGCGGCTACGACCAGCCGCCACGCCGTCGCGCCCACTTCGAGGGTGGCAGCGGGTCGTCTCGTCGTCATGCCCAAGTGAAGCGCGAGGAGGGGTTTGGTTGAGCCCAGGAGAGCGCCATGGGCCCACCCTCGCGAACTGCTGCGGGAGCGCGCACCACTTTTGTTTCGTTCTTCCTTTTGTTCCTGTATTAAGAGAGAGACAAGTATGGGGCCCCACGGGGGTGTGCAACGAACCACGATTTCCAAGTTGCTATGCTATGTTTATGGTTCCTGTGTCATGTTGTAGCATCGACGTTTTATGTAGGCGCGTGGGAATAACTTAGCTTGACGCGCTCGAAGTAGTTTCTGCCTCGTGAGGCGTGCATTTCCCAGTACCTGGCGAGGCCCCCTTGGCTTGGGAGGCGTCTAGGAACTGCAAAAATTCATTAGGAAACTCTTATTCTTCTGAGCCCTGGTCGCAGGCGCAGCCGGCCACCCTCACGAGGTGCCCCTTGCCTTGATCTCTCCGCCCCTCGCGAGCCAGCCTGGTGAGGCCGCCCCCGAGGAGGTCTTGTGTCATCCGCCTCGCGAGGCTTGGCCCCTCGCGAGGGTCTTGAGTGTTTGCTGGTGAAGATGGGCCGTACAGGGCCTCTAGTGGAGCCTCACCGTGGGCCGCAGGCAGGCAAGTCTGGGGACCCCCGTTCCCAGGATGCCGACAGTAGCCCCCGGGCCCAAGGCGCGCTCGGACTTGGCTTTGAGGCAAAGCCAAGGGGCAAGTGTGGAGCGCCGCGGGCCCCAATAGCCTGCAGCCTCGGTCGACGCGTGGCGATTGATTAGACATGGGCGTCTCCGCTTCCCCACGCTGCCTCGGCAACTGCCCGACTTGACGAGTCCCTGCTGCATGCAGAGAAAAATCATCATTACCTATCATCGTGGGGATCGCCGGTTGGCCTTCTCCTGCTATAAATGAGGAGGGGGCGGAGCCCCCGTCGCTCATCGGGGGGGGGGGGGGGGGGGGGGGGGGGGGGGGGGGGGGGGGGGGGGGGGGGGGGGGGGGGGGGGGGGGGGGGGGGGGGGGGGGGGGGGGGGGGGGGGGGGGGGGGGGGGGGGGGGGGGGGGGGGGGGGGGGGGGGGGGGGGGGGGGGGGGGGGGGGGGGGGGGGGGGGGGGGGGGGGGGGGGGGGGGGGGGGGGGGGGGGGGGGGGGGGGGGGGGGGGGGGGGGGGGGGGGGGGGGGGGGGGGGGGGGGGGGGGGGGGGGGGGGGGGGGGGGGGGGGGGGGGGGGGGGGGGGGGGGGGGGGGGGGGGGGGGGGGGGGGGGGGGGGGGGGGGGGGGGGGGGGGGGGGGGGGGGGGGGGGGGGGGGGGGGGGGGGGGGGGGGGGGGGGGGGGGGGGGGGGGGGGGGGGGGGGGGGGGGGGGGGGGGGGGGGGGGGGGGGGGGGGGGGGGGGGGGGGGGGGGGGGGGGGGGGGGGGGGGGGGGGGGGGGGGGGGGGGGGGGGGGGGGGGGGGGGGGGGGGGGGGGGGGGGGGGGGGGGGGGGGGGGGGGGGGGGGGGGGGGGGGGGGGGGGGGGGGGGGGGGGGGGGGGGGGGGGGGGGGGGGGGGGGGGGGGGGGGGGGGGGGGGGGGGGGGGGGGGGGGGGGGGGGGGGGGGGGGGGGGGGGGGGGGGGGGGGGGGGGGGGGGGGGGGGGGGGGGGGGGGGGGGGGGGGGGGGGGGGGGGGGGGGGGGGGGGGGGGGGGGGGGGGGGGGGGGGGGGGGGGGGGGGGGGGGGGGGGGGGGGGGGGGGGGGGGGGGGGGGGGGGGGGGGGGGGGGGGGGGGGGGGGGGGGGGGGGGGGGGGGGGGGGGGGGGGGGGGGGGGGGGGGGGGGGGGGGGGGGGGGGGGGGGGGGGGGGGGGGGGGGGGGGGGGGGGGGGGGGGGGGGGGGGGGGGGGGGGGGGGGGGGGGGGGGGGGGGGGGGGGGGGGGGGGGGGGGGGGGGGGGGGGGGGGGGGGGGGGGGGGGGGGGGGGGGGGGGGGGGGGGGGGGGGGGGGGGGGGGGGGGGGGGGGGGGGGGGGGGGGGGGGGGGGGGGGGGGGGGGGGGGGGGGGGGGGGGGGGGGGGGGGGGGGGGGGGGGGGGGGGGGGGGGGGGGGGGGGGGGGGGGGGGGGGGGGGGGGGGGGGGGGGGGGGGGGGGGGGGGGGGGGGGGGGGGGGGGGGGGGGGGGGGGGGGGGGGGGGGGGGGGGGGGGGGGGGGGGGGGGGGGGGGGGGGGGGGGGGGGGGGGGGGGGGGGGGGGGGGGGGGGGGGGGGGGGGGGGGGGGGGGGGGGGGGGGGGGGGGGGGGGGGGGGGGGGGGGGGGGGGGGGGGGGGGGGGGGGGGGGGGGGGGGGGGGGGGGGGGGGGGGGGGGGGGGGGGGGGGGGGGGGGGGGGGGGGGGGGGGGGGGGGGGGGGGGGGGGGGGGGGGGGGGGGGGGGGGGGGGGGGGGGGGGGGGGGGGGGGGGGGGGGGGGGGGGGGGGGGGGGGGGGGGGGGGGGGGGGGGGGGGGGGGGGGGGGGGGGGGGGGGGGGGGGGGGGGGGGGGGGGGGGGGGGGGGGGGGGGGGGGGGGGGGGGGGGGGGGGGGGGGGGGGGGGGGGGGGGGGGGGGGGGGGGGGGGGGGGGGGGGGGGGGGGGGGGGGGGGGGGGGGGGGGGGGGGGGGGGGGGGGGGGGGGGGGGGGGGGGGGGGGGGGGGGGGGGGGGGGGGGGGGGGGGGGGGGGGGGGGGGGGGGGGGGGGGGGGGGGGGGGGGGGGGGGGGGGGGGGGGGGGGGGGGGGGGGGGGGGGGGGGGGGGGGGGGGGGGGGGGGGGGGGGGGGGGGGGGGGGGGGGGGGGGGGGGGGGGGGGGGGGGGGGGGGGGGGGGGGGGGGGGGGGGGGGGGGGGGGGGGGGGGGGGGGGGGGGGGGGGGGGGGGGGGGGGGGGGGGGGGGGGGGGGGGGGGGGGGGGGGGGGGGGGGGGGGGGGGGGGGGGGGGGGGGGGGGGGGGGGGGGGGGGGGGGGGGGGGGGGGGGGGGGGGGGGGGGGGGGGGGGGGGGGGGGGGGGGGGGGGGGGGGGGGGGGGGGGGGGGGGGGGGGGGGGGGGGGGGGGGGGGGGGGGGGGGGGGGGGGGGTATGTCAACGTATCAGTAGCACGGTTCTAGAACACGCGCTATAGCTAAGATAGCTATAGCGCGTTTCATGGAACAGTGCTACTGATACAAGGAGTAGCTATAGCGCGTTTTCCGTAAAAGCGCTACTGCTATAGCCAGTAGCTATAGCGCGTTTCTGAAACAGCGCTTCTGCTATTGTTTTCATTTTTTCTTTGTCTTTTCCTGTTTGTTTCTTCTATTTTCTTTTCCTTTTCTTTTCTTCTTTTTCTTTTCTTTTCCTTTTTTATTCCGAGAGCCGGAACGAAGGGAAGGTTATACAATGTATATAACTAAGGCGATATATATTGCATCATTTGACCCATAACGGTTAAGTGTGTATACAAAATAGGAACATATATATTACATCATTTGACCCATATGCATAACGGTTAAGTGTGTACACAAAATAGGAACATATATATTACATCATTTGACTGATAACGGTTTCTCAGCGTTGACGTTTTCGTTTTTGAGTGAGCTTCTTTCCCTTCTTGTTCGTTGACGAATAATTGAGCCCCTCATTGTGACTTTTCCTTTTCCATGGAGTACGATCTTTCTTAGGTAATGTAGTATTGATTCTTCTTTTGACGTATACTTCATCGTCATCGTCATCGTCATCTTCCCTCATCGGGTTGCCGTACTGGTCGTAGTCTTCCTCGTTGGTGACTCCATCCATTCCAATGATGTTTCTTTTGCCTCTCCTCACGACAACACGGCTGGGATTGCTCGGGTCGGTGATGAAGAAGCATTGTGTCACATGCTTAGCGTGTACCCATGGCTCATTTTTTGCGATGGCGTTCACGGTAGCGCTCTTGGCGTCGGGTATAGACATGGTAGTGAAATACCGGTTTTCTCTTTCGACATTCTTAGCCCATCTGACACGGAACATCGTCGCGCTGTGCAGTCCAGAGTAGTCAAGCTCCCAGATCTCCTCGACCCTTCCGTAGAATCTCTCAGTTGCGCCGTTGTCGCCTGTCATGCATTCCATCGTCACCCCTCAGTTCTGAAAATCACTGTTCATATCTTTGGCCTCCGTGTAGAACGTGTATCCATTGATATCGTATGCCTGATAAGTTGCGAGGTTGGCCGCGGGGCCATGTGCTAAGGCGTATATGAGCAATCTATCCTTAGAGCCCTCTTCCGGGGGATTAGCAAGAATATGCTCTTTGAACCAATGCAGGAAAGTGGAGTTGTGCTCTCTAGTAACTTCGGCGTCCGTCCTGCATAGCCCACGGTCATGATACTTCTTTGCGATGGTTTCTTTGTGCAGTGTCACAAAAGGATCTACCTCGTCTAGGTGATGTAGCACTACTAAGTTTGCTATGTCAAAATCGTTGCGTCGATCCGAGTAACCCACATGCAGTTCCCTCTGACCGTTGGAGTGACCTTCTCCTTCGAGCCTCCCAAGGTGCTTCTTAACGGGCAAACCAACACCAGGCCGGTCTCCGCCATATAGATAATTCTCGCAGAAAGAGATGCACTCTTGTGTCAGATAGCCCTGGACGATGCTTCCATCCGGACGGGACATGTTACGAACGAATCCTTTGATGACCCCATTCATCCTCTCGAACGGCATCATGTTGTGCAGGAATGACGGCCCCAGGTCTATTATGTCGTCCACAATATGGACACACAGATGCACCATGACGTCAAAGAACGCGGGCGGGAAGTACATCTCAAGCTCATTAAGTATCACAACGATCTCTTCCTGTAGCCTTCAGAGCTGCTTCACACTGATCGACTTTCGAGAGATGACGTCGAAAAAGTTGCAGAGACCAATAAGCGTGTCACGGACGTGCTTGTCCATTATCCCTCTAAGGGCAACAGGTAGTATCTGCGTCATCATCACATGACAGTCATGGGACTTCATCCCGCTGAACCTTTTCTTCTTCGTGTCTAGAAATCTGCTTATCTTCCCACAGTAACCGGAACTAACTTTGATTCCGGTAAGGCACTTGAAGAATTGATCGATCTCAGTCGGACTTAAGGTGAAGCAAGAAGGGGGGCAATAATCCTCTTCCTTCACTTTTTTGCCCTTCTTCTCCCGCGCCTCCGTCTCCGTCTCCGTCTCCTCTGACTTTTTACGGGGCGGCATGTGCAGATCTGCCCTGATATTCAAATCTTGCAAGTCTCTTCTTGCCTTCGGCCCATCCTTGGTCTTATCCGGCATGTTCATCAGTGTCGCAAGCAAGCAAGCTCTCAAGGACATTCTTACAGATATGCATTTGATCAAGGCAATGAGGCGTGTCGAGTTTGTGCCAGTACTCCAAGTCCCAGAAAATAGACCTCATCTTCCATACCTTCAGCAGCGGCTCCGGCGCCTTTTTCATCGTCTTTCCCGGCGCGGGGCACTGTTCCCAGTTTTTCAATAGCTCATCGATTTCGGCGCCGCTCCGCTTACGTGGAGGTCCTCGATGCTCAGCCTCACCATTGAATAGATCTCCATGGTTTCTCCACGGGTCGTCCTTCTCGAGCCATCTTCGATGCCCCATGTACACGATTTTCCCAGACCCGCCTTCTTTTGTTGACGTTAGCTGCTGAGACGTCGTATCATCCATGCACCGCGTGCATCCGCAATATCCGTGGCACACCTGGCCTGCGACATATCCGTAACCGAGATAGTCGTGCACCGTCGTGATCAGCGCGGCTCTCATATTGAAATACTCGCCTTTACTGGCGTCCCATGTCTTGGCCGGTGTTTTCCATAACGTGTCTAACTCCTATTGAAGTAGCCCCAGATACAGATTAATATTATTTCCTAGTTGTTTCGGCCCTTGAATCAGCATGCTCATGTGTATGTACTTCGACTTCATGCACACCCAGGGGGGGATGTTGTACATCCATACAAACACGGGCCATGTGCTATGGTTGGTGTTCTGGTTGCCAAACGGATTCATGCCATCGGTACACGCGCCAAGCATGATGTTCCTTGCATCACATGCGAAATATCGATATTCGCCGTTGAACGCTCTCCACTGGCTTGCATCCGCGAGGTGTCTCAGCTTCGGATCATCTCCATCGTCGGGCTTTTTCCTCTCCGCGTGCCAATGCACGAGCTTTGCTTCCTTGGGATCTACAAAATAACATTGCAGACGGGGAGTGAT
>JAAAWM010011129.1:0-63316 GCA_036873465.1 Thinopyrum obtusiflorum
TGATCACCATCGTCACCGGCTTGACACCTTGATCTCCATCGAAGCATCGTTGTCGTCTTGCCAACTATTGCTTCTACGACTATCGCTACCGCTTAGTGATAAAGTAAAGTAATTACATGGCGATTGCATTTCATACAATAAAGCGACAACCATAAGGCTCCTGTCAGTTGCCGATAACTATTACAAAACATGATCATCTCATACAACAATTTATATATCATCACGTTTTGACCATATCACATCACAGCATACCCTGCAAAAACAAGTTAGACGTCCTCTACTTGTTGTTGCAAATTTTGCGTGGCTGCTACGGGCTGAGCAAGAACCGTTCTTACCTACGCATCAAAACCACAACGATTTTTCGTCAAGTGTGCTGTTTTAACCTTCAACAAGGACCGGGCGTAGTCACACTCGATTCAACTAAAGTTGGAGAAACTGACACCCACTAGCCACCTGTGTGCAAAGCACGTCGGTAGAACCAGTCTCACGTAAGCGTACACGTAATGTCGGTCCGGACCGCTCCATCCAACAATACCGCCGAATCAAAGTATGACATGCTGGTAAGCAGTATGACTGGGGGGGGGGGGGGGGGGGGGGGGGGGGGGGGGGGGGGGGGGGGGGGGGGGGGGGGGGGGGGGGGTGCCACTGTTGGGGAACGCGGTATTTTAAATTTTTTACCTACGATCACGCAAGATCTATCTATGTGATGCATAGCAACGAGCGGGAGAATGTGTCCACGTACCCTCGTAGACCGAAAGCGGAAGCGTTAAGTAACGCGGTTGATGTAGTCGAACGTCTTCGCGATCCAACCGATCAAGTACAGAACGCACGGCACCTCCGTGATCTGCACACGTTCAGCTCGGTGACGTCCCTCGAACTCTTGATCCAGTTGAGGCCGAGCGAGAGTTTCATTAGCACGACGGTGTGGTGACGGTGATGATGAAGTTACCGGTGCAGGGCTTCGCCTAAGCACTACGACAATATGACCGAGGTGTTGAACTGTGGAGGGGGGCACCGCACAGGCTAAGAGATTGTCTGTTGTGCCTTTGGGGTGCCCCCTGCCCCCGTATATAAAGGAGGGGAGGAGGAGGAGGCCGGCCTAGGAGGAGGCGCGCGCCAAGGGGGGCAATCCTACTCCAAGTAGGTTTGCCCCCCCCCCTTTCCTATTCCTACTAGGAGAAGGAGGAAAGAGGAGGAGGGGAGAAGGAAAGAGGGGGCCGGCCCCCCAAACCCTAAACCAATTCGGTTTGGGCCTAGGGGCGCGCGCCCCACACCTTGCTTGCTGCCCTCTTTCTCCACTAGGGCCCAATAAGGCCCATAGACTCCCCGGGGGGTTCCGGTAACCTCCCGGTACTCCGAAAAATACCCGATACACTTCGGAACCTTTCCGGTGTCCGAATATAACCTCTTTGTGTTCTACTCGTGCATATAACATCTACGCATAGACCTGGCTCGGATGCCACTGTTGGGGAACGCGGTATTTTAAATTTTTTACCTACGATCACGCAAGGGGGGGGGGGGGGGGGGGGGGGGGGGGGGGGGGGGGGGGGGGGGGGGGGGGGGGGGGGGGGGGGGGGGGGGGGGGGGGGGGGGGGGGGGGGGGGGGGGGGGGGGGGGGGGGGGGGGGGGGGGGGGGGGGGGGGGGGGGGGGGGGGGGGGGGGGGGGGGGGGGGGGGGGGGGGGGGGGGGGGGGGGGGGGGGGGGGGGGGGGGGGGGGGGGGGGGGGGGGGGGGGGGGGGGGGGGGGGGGGGGGGGGGGGGGGGGGGGGGGGGGGGGGGGGGGGGGGGGGGGGGGGGGGGGGGGGGGGGGGGGGGGGGGGGGGGGGGGGGGGGGGGGGGGGGGGGGGGGGGGGGGGGGGGGGGGGGGGGGGGGGGGGGGGGGGGGGGGGGGGGGGGGGGGGGGGGGGGGGGGGGGGGGGGGGGGGGGGGGGGGGGGGGGGGGGGGGGGGGGGGGGGGGGGGGGGGGGGGGGGGGGGGGGGGGGGGGGGGGGGGGGGGGGGGGGGGGGGGGGGGGGGGGGGGGGGGGGGGGGGGGGGGGGGGGGGGGGGGGGGGGGGGGGGGGGGGGGGGGGGGGGGGGGGGGGGGGGGGGGGGGGGGGGGGGGGGGGGGGGGGGGGGGGGGGGGGGGGGGGGGGGGGGGGGGGGGGGGGGGGGGGGGGGGGGGGGGGGGGGGGGGGGGGGGGGGGGGGGGGGGGGGGGGGGGGGGGGGGGGGGGGGGGGGGGGGGGGGGGGGGGGGGGGGGGGGGGGGGGGGGGGGGGGGGGGGGGGGGGGGGGGGGGGGGGGGGGGGGGGGGGGGGGGGGGGGGGGGGGGGGGGGGGGGGGGGGGGGGGGGGATGAATAATAAACATTTATCATGATATAAGGAAATATAAATAACAACTTTATTGTTGCCTCTAGGGCATATTTCCTTCAGTATAATAGCTTTAAATTGATGTGGACCAATTGCATTCGATCCGAAGATCATGGTTTCTTCTTACTCGAGCCTAACAATGGCAGTGTACCACCACCAATTACTTGTGGCATTTGTTGGGGTGTTGTGATGTGAGCTAAAATTGTACTTCCTATTTTTCAGTGAGATGTATCGTTCTCTTTATACCCATGGATAAAATGGCAAAGGGTTAGAGCTGCATATCAACACTAGAGACGTGTTTGGTTGTCTGTATGGTGGTTGGTATACTGTATATGAATTAAACCTTTTATTTCGCTAATTCGGATATGGTGTTTGGTTGCTTGGTTGGCATGAATTCCCTGCATCATACGGTGTTTAAAGAACTTCAGCGGTAGGCTAAGGAGGAACCCATGAATTGTTTCACTCATGCAGGCTCGCGCGGACCATGAGGTGAGAAAGATTCTCTCCTTTTCTGTGTCAGACTGCATGCTTCTCTCACAGAGCATGCGGGAAGCTGCCACTTCCAAACGTGTGAGTTTGCATGCTGCAAACCCCCACCAACCATTATGCAGACAACCAAACAACATGACTACATTGTTTTTTGCACTACTTTTCTTCAACTAGGCCCTGCTCAGTTTGGCTCGTTTTCCTTATGCAGCTGGTCCAATAGCTGCAGGCAACCAAACACGTCCTAGAGAGCATATCACAACTGATCTGGGACCTCGATGCATGATTGGATAGATAGATTATTCAGAAAAGGATGAGCATTCAAAAAAATGTTGTTTTTTGGTTATTTGTTAACCATATAATCATATGTTTGTGCGCAATATAAAAGTTAAAAAAATACACTTTAGAAACTTTTAAAATTTCATTTGTTTTGCATTGATGGGGGTACATATATGAGTAAAATATATATACATATAGGATAAAAACAAATACTCAATGCTTTCGGTGTTGGGATTTAAATAAGGGCTATTGTGAATGCAACTTCCTAAGAAACATTTTCTAGAAGATAAAATTTTGAAAGAACATGTAAGGAAAATAAAATACGATAATGCTAACTATCGAATGTTTATTGGGTGGAACTACCAGCAAACGCCCTCGCAACTGTTTGATCGAGATCAAACGATGGCAGTTTCTAAAGAGGTTGGCCTAAAGGAATTGCCATACTAGTCTGAAGAAGTTGACATCCCTTTATAACTAAATAGCCATAAAAATCATTCGTAAATGCCATTCTCACCAGGCAAACGTTCGCCAACTAAGGGCATCTCTAGCAGATCCCGTAAAAGCTTGTAATGTAAAATCATTTTAGGGTAACCGCAAAACATTTTTACGGTATAATATATATGTCAGTAGAACAGATCCTGTAAAAATAGTTTCAGATAAAATGTAGAACCCACTAGGCGGTAGTTGAATTTATAATAAGGTTCCTAAAAGATTAGCACAAAGCACCCTCTCACATAGAAAAGATAAGCAATTGGATACCTCGCAGCATCGCCACACACGTAAGGCACACACGGGGTCGCCTCGATCCAGAGCGGGCGACCTGTTAGCCTCCCCTTCGGTCCTACCATCAGCCAACCTCCTTGCCGTTGTTGTGCCACCTCCATCGTGTACCACCCCTCCGACCGGATCCGGCTCCCTGCCACCGGATCCACCCGCCCTCGACCCGCCTGCCACCACCTCCTCCGAGTCCTATCTTCTCCGCCTCGACTTGCCACCGGCCAACAGGGCGTCCTCGCGACGGGAGACGACACAACCGCCGCATCACGCTTAGCGCCTGTCTTGGATGCATGCTCGCCCTAAGCCGCGCTGGCGTCCAGACGGACGGTTGCGCGGTGGGAGGATGGGGCTGATGCATTCGGACGCGCCGGCGTTGCGTTCGTGGTGGAGCTTCCGGCCATGATGGCTCCAGCCGCATCCATGGCGGAGCTTGCACGCCCGCCCGAGTGATCGATTTGAGCTACGACAACCTCGGGAATGAGACGAGGAAGGGCGGGGGCGGCGGCCACTGGTCGTCGGCAGGGATGGCTGGAGTCGACCACGGACGGTGGCTGCGGCAAGGATGGAAGGCGCCGGAATTGAAAGTTCCCTCCCGTCGGACTTTTTTTAAGGAGAACGCACACACTCATATATATACGTGCATACACTCATTCTTATAAACACACACTCATACCCTATCCCTATGAGCAACCCCGAGAGACTAAGTCGGCATATCATTTTGAGATTAACGAAGTCATCACGCGCGTCTCGTAGTCGATGGGAACGTCTTCCCTCATTAAACGCGTATTGTCGAAAACCCTGAAATAAATTCAGAAATAATGTAAGCATCAGGATTTGAGCCCCGGTGTGTTGGGATACCACTGCCCTACTGACCATCCACGTATTGGTTCGAGATGGATAATTTTTACGGACGAGACTGGAATGGACATTTCTTAATAAAACTGTAAAGGTAAATGTTTGGAGACGGCGCACCGGCCGAAGCTTCGGCCGGTCGCCCGCTGCCACGCGCTCATGTTTTCGCGAGCCCAGGAAATCGCCCAGCCCCGCTGCAGGCCAATCTCGCCGGCGAGGCCGCTCCCTACCCCCGCATCGCCCCTCCCACCCCCCCTCGCCCCACCGCGCCCCCCACCATTGCAGCCCAATTTCGCCGGCGAGGCCGTCATCTACCCCCGCATCGGCCTCATCACAAGATCAATGAAATGCTGCAACCAGCGTGATGATTTGCTGGAACCATTGTCACGGTTTGCTGGAACCGGCTTTTTCCCTCCCTCAACGGTGACCATGGTGACCAAGGTGACCGCGGGAATGTAGTGCATTTTTGCTACAGCCACATCCTGTTTTGCTACAACCATATCATGTTTTTGCTACTACCGATGACTTTTTTTTTGGTACATGCATGGCAGACGACGGCGTCGATGCTTCAACCTGACATGAAAAAAAGCTTCAACTAGCCTACGAGAAGTTACCGCTGGTGCCCGAAAAAGCTTCAACAAGCATAGCGTAAAAAGCTTCAACAGGCATAGCAGAAAAAGCTTCAACCCCATGAAAAAGCTTCAGCCGGGGAAAAAAGCTTCAATCGGCATAGGAAAAGCTTCAACTAGAGGTTAAAAAAGCTTCAACCGAGGACGGAGTCTGTGGGCGCACGAGTGGCGATGGCGACGAGCGGCGAACGGCCAGGGGGGAGAGAACGCGGGTGCTGCGACGAGCGGCGACGGCGAGGAAGAGGACGCGGGTGCTTTCGCATCTCACTGGCGCACACGCACAACGGGGGTTGGGGCAGGAACGTCGCGCTGAAACGGATCTGATGCGGGGAGAAAGAAATGGGATGACGTGGGGGAGCGAGAATCGGACGGCTCCTGCCTGCGGGATCGCACGGCTGCGGTGCGACCGGCCCAAATTTGGGCTGGCGCGCCGGCGCCTAGCGGTGCCCGTTAAATGGGCTATTTATTGTTCCAAGTCTTTTACTGACAGAGATGGCAATAAAATATACTCCCTCCGTCCTGAAATACTTATCGGAGAAATGGATGTATCTAGATGTATTAAAGTTCTAGATACATCAATTTTCATTCATTTATATGACAAGTAATTCGGGACGGAGGGAGTACCTGATCAGCGTTATCTCTCTGCTCCCGCCATTGGCAACCGCGAAACCACCCAACCCACCCCCACCACATTTTCACGCCGCGGTGGCCATCCATGGCCGCCTCTGCTTCCTTCCGCTTCCTCTCCCCTCCAGCACCGAACCCGCATGATAGGATACACCCTTCACTCCTCGCATGCCCGACGCGCCGGCGCAGGCTCCGGGCCACCCGCTGCTCGTCCACGCCGCAATCGCCGCCATCGCCGCCGCTCGAGTTCCCCCTCCTCCCATTCCAGCCCGCAGAGGTACCATTTCTGAGAACACCGAAAGGCGGATCCCCTTTCTGTTCATTTGTCTGGGATAGCGTTAGATGAAATCTGATGATAATGATAAATCACAGTCGAATGGTTTGGTTGGAGGGCAAGTCGAATTGGTTTGGGTCTTGGCAACCACTATTGGCTGTTTGAACATAACAAATTAGTTGAATCGGCCAAAGTAGGGATTCTGGGTCTGTTTGATTTTTTTTTCTTGCTAATGCGTTTCATCACCTTCAGGCTTGTACAGTCAGTTGCTAGATGGGCATTGGCTTGTTAAAGCGAGACGTGTTTTCTTGCAAAAATCTACTTACAGGGGCTAATGTACCTTACACACGATTGTTATAGCAATCAGCATTTGCAAGTTGCAACAATGCCATGAGTCATGACTTTTGCCTGAGTAAATTGTTGGTGAGGTTATCACATCGCCATGATTTATTTTCCACATGCTGCCTTCGCAACAAGTAACTGAAGAATTTTTATTTTTTTAGCCAACTTCTGGAATTAATTTTGGACTCACATATTTGATCTGCACCGTTTCTAGTCATCGAGATCGCCTCAGTATTTATTTCTCTGCAAAGCTATAAAATTGCTAGGAATTCTAAAGAATTATAGCAATTCGATGGTACTAAGATAATGAAAATGTTATAGGTGTTGATTCCATCTGAATGCAAGACCCTGCACTTATATGAAGCAAGGTATCTAGCATTGCTAGAAGAGGTAATTACCATTGGCTCAATTGATTGCTTTATGCTACTTTTGGCATCTCACTATTGTTTTTCTCGATTGGCATAATCTAGCTTCCTTGCTACACAAAAAATATTGTTCATCACACATTTGTAGATTTATCATGTAAATGGTCTCTTACGTTACGACTCTCACCTTCCTAGAGTTAAGAGAGGTTTGACCATGATGGTTCATTAGGGAAATGTATTGTTTAGCCCTAGGCATGCTTGTGTACAAATCACAGTCTGTGTGCACTTCTGTATCCCAGTAAAAATTGCACAATCATGTTGCTAATAAGAATCCTAGCTTACCTTTTTACTACAAATTTCATGTTATTTCATTTAAATAGGAAAAAGGTCCATTTTTGATCCTCCATTGTTGCAAACTTTAATCTTTGGTCCCTCAACTCTATATCAATTAAATTTCTTTCCGAGGTGTAAAAAAAGTTTGGATTTGGTCCCTTGCCCCACTAGAAGTGATTTCGACGAGGGGGGGGGGGGGGGGGGGGGGGGGGGGGGGGGGGGGGGGGGGGGGGGGGGGGGGGGGGGGGGGGGGGGGGGGGGGGGGGGGGGGGGGGGGGGGGGGGGGGGGGGGGGGGGGGGGGGGGGGGGGGGGGGGGGGGGGGGGGGGGGGGGGGGGGGGGGGGGGGGGGGGGGGGGGGGGGGGGGGGGGGGGGGGGGGGGGGGGGGGGGGGGGGGGGGGGGGGGGGGGGGGGGGGGGGGGGGGGGGGGGGGGGGGGGGGGGGGGGGGGGGGGGGGGGGGGGGGGGGGGGGGGGGGGGGGGGGGGGGGGGGGGGGGGGGGGGGGGGGGGGGGGGGGGGGGGGGGGGGGGGGGGGGGGGGGGGGGGGGGGGGGGGGGGGGGGGGGGGGGGGGGGGGGGGGGGGGGGGGGGGGGGGGGGGGGGGGGGGGGGGGGGGGGGGGGGGGGGGGGGGGGGGGGGGGGGGGGGGGGGGGGGGGGGGGGGGGGGGGGGGGGGGGGGGGGGGGGGGGGGGGGGGGGGGGGGGGGGGGGGGGGGGGGGGGGGGGGGGGGGGGGGGGGGGGGGGGGGGGGGGGGGGGGGGGGGGGGGGGGGGGGGGGGGGGGGGGGGGGGGGGGGGGGGGGGGGGGGGGGGGGGGGGGGGGGGGGGGGGGGGGGGGGGGGGGGGGGGGGGGGGGGGGGGGGGGGGGGGGGGGGGGGGGGGGGGGGGGGGGGGGGGGGGGGGGGGGGGGGGGGGGGGGGGGGGGGGGGGGGGGGGGGGGGGGGGGGGGGGGGGGGGGGGGGGGGGGGGGGGGGGGGGGGGGGGGGGGGGGGGGGGGGGGGGGGGGGGGGGGGGGGGGGGGGGGGGGGGGGGGGGGGGGGGGGGGGGGGGGGGGGGGGGGGGGGGGGGGGGGGGGGGGGGGGGGGGGGGGGGGGGGGGGGGGGGGGGGGGGGGGGGGGGGGGGGGGGGGGGGGGGGGGGGGGGGGGGGGGGGGGGGGGGGGGGGGGGGGGGGGGGGGGGGGGGGGGGGGGGGGGGGGGGGGGGGGGGGGGGGGGGGGGGGGGGGGGGGGGGGGGGGGGGGGGGGGGGGGGGGGGGGGGGGGGGGGGGGGGGGGGGGGGGGGGGGGGGGGGGGGGGGGGGGGGGGGGGGGGGGGGGGGGGGGGGGGGGGGGGGGGGGGGGGGGGGGGGGGGGGGGGGGGGGGGGGGGGGGGGGGGGGGGGGGGGGGGGGGGGGGGGGGGGGGGGGGGGGGGGGGGGGGGGGGGGGGGGGGGGGGGGGGGGGGGGGGGGGGGGGGGGGGGGGGGGGGGGGGGGGGGGGGGGGGGGGGGGGGGGGGGGGGGGGGGGGGGGGGGGGGGGGGGGGGGGGGGGGGGGGGGGGGGGGGGGGGGGGGGGGGGGGGGGGGGGGGGGGGGGGGGGGGGGGGGGGGGGGGGGGGGGGGGGGGGGGGGGGGGGGGGGGGGGGGGGGGGGGGGGGGGGGGGGGGGGGGGGGGGG
This sequence comes from Thinopyrum obtusiflorum, assembly GCA_036873465.1. Classification (NCBI taxonomy): domain Eukaryota; kingdom Viridiplantae; phylum Streptophyta; class Magnoliopsida; order Poales; family Poaceae; genus Thinopyrum; species Thinopyrum obtusiflorum. The sequence continues at coordinate 8,961 of JAAAWM010011129.1, forward strand.
GGGGGGGGGGGGGGGGGGGGGGGGGGGGGGGGGGGGGGGGGGGGGGGGGGGGGGGGGGGGGGGGGGGGGGGGGGGGGGGGGGGGGGGGGGGGGGGGGGGGGGGGGGGGGGGGGGGGGGGGGGGGGGGGGGGGGGGGGGGGGGGGGGGGGGGGGGGGGGGGGGGGGGGGGGGGGGGGGGGGGGGGGGGGGGGGGGGGGGGGGGGGGGGGGGGGGGGGGGGGGGGGGGGGGGGGGGGGGGGGGGGGGGGGGGGGGGGGGGGGGGGGGGGGGGGGGGGGGGGGGGGGGGGGGGGGGGGGGGGGGGGGGGGGGGGGGGGGGGGGGGGGGGGGGGGGGGGGGGGGGGGGGGGGGGGGGGGGGGGGGGGGGGGGGGGGGGGGGGGGGGGGGGGGGGGGGGGGGGGGGGGGGGGGGGGGGGGGGGGGGGGGGGGGGGGGGGGGGGGGGGGGGGGGGGGGGGGGGGGGGGGGGGGGGGGGGGGGGGGGGGGGGGGGGGGGGGGGGGGGGGGGGGGGGGGGGGGGGGGGGGGGGGGGGGGGGGGGGGGGGGGGGGGGGGGGGGGGGGGGGGGGGGGGGGGGGGGGGGGGGGGGGGGGGGGGGCCGGAACGTGTAGCCGGAGACGGGTCCGGGGTTCCCTTGACGCAAGCATTGCAGGATGTCGAGTCCGTGTGCGGCTCCAGCGCCGCGGACCTTGTGGCCTCGGAGGGCACGATCTGCTTCGGTTCTGAGGCCGTTGCAGCAACAGGATCCATCTCCTGGATGTGATCCGATGACAGATTTAAGTCATGTTCATCGGAGAGAGGGGGAGCGATCGCCGCGGTCTTAAATCCATCGAAGATCAAGTCTCCACGGATACCCGCGACGTAGTTCAAGCTTCCAAATCCGACCTGATGGCCAGGGGCGTAGCTATCGACCTTTCGTCGACGGCACAGTGGAACTCTCAATGAAAGCACCAATGTCGATGTCAAAACCAGCGGATCTCGGGTAGGGGGTCCCGAACTGTGCGTCTAGGATCGATGGTAACAGGAGACGGGGGACACGATGTTTACCCAGGTCCGGGCCCTCTCTACGGAGGTAATACCCTACTTCCTGCTTGATTGATCTTGATGAATATGAGTGTTACAAGAGTTGATCTACCACGAGATCGTAATGGCTAAACCCTAGAAGTCTAGCCTATATGAATATGGTAATGAGTATCTCTCTATCCGGACTATGCTCTCCGGTTTATATAGGCACCGGAGAGATCTAGGGTTACATGGAGTCGGTTACATAAGAGGGAAAAATCTTCATAATTGGCCGCCAAGCTTGCCTTCCACGCCAAGTAGAGTCCAATCCGGACACGGGTACAATCTTCGGCCTTCATGTCTTCACAGCCCATCAGTCCGGCCCAACGAATAACAGGCCAGACGCCCGAGGACCCCTTAGTCCAGGACTCCCTCAGTGCTTATAACTATCTAATGTATCACTTTGGAGAGGTTCATTGCAACTCCTAATCTTCAAATTACTAACTGAATGCCCATGCATTATCTTTGCCCCAAGTCCTTGGCTCAATTGCTGCACTGGACCAAACATCGTTGGACCAAATGCAAATTTCCCATACAGAGATAGAGCAAGACTCAAGGGTTTGTCACGGACTTATCCCAGGGATGTTGCATCTACACTTAGGACAAATTACCCTGGCAGTGGTCTTGGAAGGGGCGACAACTTCCGTAGGGAACTATGCACCTTTGAAGTCGTTGACTTGGAAATTGTCTACAACGCAATGATAGGCTGCATACTTGAGCTATTCATGGCTGGACCCGCACACTCAGGACTCCATCTCTTGGAACGGGCACTCTAGCGGTGTGTACTCGACCGACTCGACTTATCGGGCCCAATTCTTGGGCTCCTATCCGAGATTCTCGGCTGATAAAATCTGGAAGGCGCATGAAGAGCCAAAGTGTAAGCTCTTCTCCTGGCTCCTCCTCCACAACAGGATCCTCACGGCTGATCGGTTGGCCACGCGCGGCTGGCTGCATGACCCTGTCTGCCAACTTTGCCTTAGTGCCTTTGAGACCGCGGACCATCTTTGTATGAGCTGTCTGTTCACTTCCGCCGTCAGTCGCCTTGTGTGGTCCTGGGTGGAAGAGCCGTTGGCTTTCGCTCTGACGGCCGCTTTCCCCTCAATTGACGCCTGGTGGGATGGGAGCCTCAAGGACAACGACAACACTCTGAGAAGGCGACGCAGTGGCATCCTCATTTACATAATGTGGAATGCCTGGAAGGAGAGGAACCGCCGCATCTTCGAAGGCACGAGACTGACTTACTTCAAGGTGGCCCATCTGGCCTACGAGGAAATTTCGCAGCGTAAGCTGGCCTTCCGGCCACGAGTGATTCCAATTCATGAGTAGTTAGCATGGGGCTTTGACTGGGATCCTTGGGACCTTGGGGTTTCTGGCATGTCCCCTTTTAAAACATGCCACCTTGTAAATATTTCCCCCTTAATGAAAAGGCGACACACTTGCTGGTTGCTCAAACCCCCCCCCCCCCCCCCCCCCCCCCCCTACATGATGATGAAGCTACTGGGGCCGAACGACAGTATCACAGTGCGGGGCTCCCTCAAACACTCAATGGAGTGCGCCCGCTTGAACTACGAGATGACCATTGACGTCCCAGTCCTCGATGCGCAAGCACCCATTATTATCCAAATTACGTGCTAATTTCGCACCGTTGTTAGTTACATTGCAAAAAATAACGCGACATTTCAGACGCTACGAGTACCCCTGTTGTAATTGATCTTATCCACAACTTAGGGGGGCGAACCTTGGTATATCGTGTCTTCTTTTCAACTTGTGTTCTAGATCCCATGTTGGATTGATGTTATGTTCCCTTGACTACTAATCTACATACTAGCTCTCGCACCAATCCTAGGACCCGATGAAAATCCCTCGACAGACAGGGCTAGGAGCTACATTGGTAGGTCGTAAGGCTCGATGGCGGACATTGATCTTGTCGCAAGCTACGCAAGGGACCCATGGATGAATAGAGGGTGCGAGGTGTCCGCAATGCACAACGGAAATCGCATTTACCCAGGGCGTGCAAATTGCATGCCACACTTTGTTCCCGCCATTCTGTCGCAATCCTGAGCTTGCCACTTGATGACTAGGTTCTAGCAAAGATGCTAAACTCGTCTACGAAGATGAGAAGCAAAGATCAAGCAAGCACTCAAGTCCATTGACCAAAACCTAATGCATGGATGAAATGATCATGGGGCTAGAACTTTCAAATGAACCTGCAATTTTTATCACTGGTGTCAGGATGGGAATGGGCCGACCCGGCCCTGGCCTTGGACCCGGCCCTAGTGGCCTCAGGGCCAACATAAGAGGCCACGGGCCGACCCATATCATGAATAGTAGTGGCCTCGTTGGCCCGATGGGTATTTCGGGTTGACCCAATATTAGTGATGTGTCTTGCTTTTTTTGTGATGTGTTGATAGCTAAAATCCTAATAGTAACTAGGAATAGAAGAAAAAATTATATGGAGATTCAAGTGGTCTAGCTGCTGCATCCGCATTGTACATGCATACATTCGTAGACCATAGTTAGCTCGTGTGTTTCTTTCCAGGCATTGTACAGAGATGCATCTGTGCGGGTGAATTGTGTTTAGCCATCGGATGCCGCTAGTACTACTAGTTGACATTAGACTGATGCTCTACCTTTTTTTTCGATAAAGGACTTTTCATTGAATAGATATATCGAGGTGATACAATCGCATCGAAAGAAAGCCCGGCCTCTGCATAGCTAGATGCACACGGCCAAAAAGTCGAGAGTGCCCTAAGAATAATAAAAATAATTCGGTACAAAGCGAAGCAAATAAATCATGTCGAGGCTAAGGTGCGGCCGATCCTATCCGTAGATCACACCGCCATCCATGGGGGTAAAAAACCTCCCTGGCCGAACGCTCCAGTCGTGTAGACGCCATCATAAAAAGGTCCCTGTCCTCCGGCCTCTGCAGGATAGACCAAGTACGGAGCCATCGTGTACAAACATGAATAACCTGCATAGGAGATGAGACACATTTGTTATTAAAGATCACATCATTCCTGGTAAGCCACAGTGCCCAGCATAAGGCCGCCGCTCCCACGAGAATATGTGCAGAAAATTGTTTATCAATACCCCGCAACCAGTTGCCGAACATATTCCGTACACTACGTGGTGGGTATAAATTAGAAGCTACTTGAACTATGGCCCAAACTGCCCGAGCGAATTTGCACTCAAATAATAAGTGTCTAATAGTCTCGTCATGTTGGCAAAAGACACATGTCTTAGAACCATGCCAGTTTCGTCGTGCCAGATTATCTCTAGTTAGAATGACTCCTCTATGTAAAAACCAGAGGAAAATCTTCACTCTTAGAGGAATTTTGAGCTTCCACAATTTCCTGTTATCAACTGGAACATCACAATGAACCATTGCATCATACATGGATTTGACAGAAAATTTGCCATTCTGATGCAAGTTCCATCGAAAGACGTCCGGCTCACCTGACAGTTGAATGTCCTCCAGACGAGTGAGTAATTCATTCCATGCTGCCAGGCGAGGGCCAAGAAGGTCCCTACGGAAAGAAATATCAGGGTTTTGTTGTCCTAAAACTTGTTTGATCGTGACAAATTTATGTCTGACAATCCTGTACAAGCTCGGATATTGCACCATTAGTGGGTTGTTCCCTAGCCAGGTGTCTTCCCAGAATCGAACCTGAGAACCATCCCTAACCGAGAAGGTCCCAAATTGGAAAAAGAATTCCTTGGCCTTCATCACGCCACTCCAAAAATGCGAATCCCCGGGTTTCCAATGAACTTGAGAAATGGCATTGGATCCCACATACTTGTTGCGAATGATTTCCTGCCATACCCCATTCTCAGAGAGTAGTTTGTAAACCCACTTGCTGAGAAGAGCAATATTTTTTATTTCAAGGTCTTGAATTCCCAGCCCCCCTTGACTCTTAGGTCTGCATAATACGCTCCACCTAGCCAGTCGATATTTCTTGGATTCATTATCGCACTGCCAAAAAAATCTGGATCTAAAGTAGTCTAGTCGCTGGAGAACCCCTTTCGGTAGGTGGAAGAATGACAACATATATAGAACCATGTTGCTTAGGACAGAATTGATCAAGATCAAACGTCCCCCGTAAGACAAGAGTTTGGCCTTCCAACTGGCTAGACGTTTCTCAAGTCTCTCTTCCACATACTTCCACTCAGCGATAGTTAAACGCCGATAGTGTATAGGAATACCCAGATATCGAATCGGAAACTGCCCGAGCTGACATCCAAAAATCTCAGCATACTCAGGTGCTGATTCTGCAGCATCACCAAAGCAAAAGAGTTCGCTCTTATGAAAATTGATTTTGAGACCAGAAAGTTCCTCAAAAGCACATAAGAGCAACTTGAGATTTCTTGCCTTGTCTAGATCGTGATCCAAGAAAAGGATTGTGTCATCCGCATATTGTAGAATAGATAGTCCATCTTCTACCAAGTGTGGAATGACACCACTGATTTGACCGTCCAGCTTAGCCCGCTCAACAAGGGTAGCTAGCATGTCGGCCACAATGTTAAACAAAATAGGAGAGGCGGGGTCCCCTTGGCGAAGCCCCTTCCTTGTCTGAAAATAGTTGCCAACGTCATCATTAACTTTTATGGCCACTGCCTCCAGAAACAAAGCTCTCTACCCAACGACACCATTTTGGTGAAAACCCCTTCATGCGCAAAGTTTGCAACAGAAAGGGCCACTTAACTTTATCGTAGGCTTTTTCAAAATCTATTTTAAGAATGACACCATTCAACTTTTTCCGGTGAAGCTCATGTACATAACTTTGACCGTACTGATGCTCTACCTACTAGTCTCAACTTTGCACTAGAGAACTGGACGGCGCACGGGAGGACAAGCTGACGGTGAGCCGGATGATGAGCTGGATATGACTGGGACGGTGAGCCGGAGGCAGCAGCACCGGCACGGCAGAGATCGGCGAGGGCGACGATTAGGACATAGCTGCCGTGACATACGAGACCACGAGGTGGGCCGATCCCGCTGACCCAACGGGTCATTTGGTGTCGGCTTTACCGACCCAAAAAAATTTGAGGCCGACCCTTGTGACCCATCAGCCTTGAATTTTTGGGCCGGGTCAGCGACCCAGCGGGCCGACCTGGCCCATTCCCATCTTGAACTGGTGAATATAGAGATAAGGACTATGTTGGCCAAGGTTCACCAATATTGGAAGAAATTTGGTGGGGTTTCACACATAGTGATCATATGGAGCCAAAATTTGTGATAGATGCTAGTAGTGTTTTCAATATGCAATTGGACTTGAGACTTTGACCACATGTGTAGATAAGGATGATGAACAATATGTCCAACTGGCAAGAAGTTTGGAAGCATCAAGATGTGGGGTCCAATGCATTGGTCATATAGGTCCAAATGAGTTTGACCAAGAGATAAAGATGAAACGCAATGCCATTTGACCCAATATTAGTGTAATAAGCGTCCCCATAATTTTCCAGGATTTATTGAGGTGCAGAAGTATATTAGGGGATTATTGGCCGTATGTAGGCAAGTAATTATTTTTAATCTTCAAATATTGCATTGGACATGGCAATATTTCCACATAAGTCTAAAATATACCGAGGGGAGCTTTGACACATCGGTAAAGCTGTTGCCTTGTGATCATGAAGGTCATGGGTTCGAGTCCTGGAAATAGCCTCTTGAAGAAATGTAGGGAAAGGCTGCGTATGAAAGAGTGGTCGGACCCTTCCCCGCCCCCTGCGGAAGCGGGCCAGGGGTTAAAACACTCTCGTCACTCCACGAAGTCACGGCGAGGCAGTTTACCTAGGTTCGGGCCATCGGCGTCAGTGTAATACCCTACTCCTGTTGTATGTTTCTTTGCTTGTGTATCGGAAGAGAGAAGGGGTCGCTGCTTACAACCAGCACAGTGAGCTCCCTATGTTTTCTAGTTCTTCTTTTTCACGTTGAGGGAGTCATGGACTAGGGCGTCCTCGGGTTGCCGACCTATCTCTTATGGGCCGGACAGGTGGGCTGCTCTAAAGTCAAGATGATAGAATCAACATGTTTATTCCTTCATTGTAACCGACCATGTGTAACCCTAGTACCCCTAGTGTCTGTATTGTTGCTGCGAGAAATTGATCCGCGCAGCAGCACTGATTCCTCGCTTTCGTGGAGGTAAACCGACCGTTTTTCAATGCAAAACGGCAAAGATGAGCCAAACCCTAGGTTTGCTAGGGCTGGGCAGAAGCTACGAGCTAGGTGCTGGAAAGAAAAGAGCGTAGGAGAAAAAGTAACGTAAGGTTGTGAAAGGATCGATTGATTTTTCAATCGGCCATATACCCACATATATAAGGGTATGCCTGGCCTTTGGCAAATTGGAGTAGGACTCCTGACGTGCTGTTTCCTTGGCACATAAGCCAAAAGGCTTTTCCTAATCTTTCTGTAAAAGCATCAGCCTGGGCCCAACACTAGTAGACTTTCCATATTAGCTCTGTTTTGGCAGAATAGCTGATTATGCAAAATCTTTTCCATCTTCAGTTTTCCAAACCAGGCCTCTTTCCTTCTTTCTCTCCATGAGTGAGCTGTAACACACAATTCTGTTCCATCCAGCCTGCTGCACCTAGCCTCTGTACTTGCAATCATGTGTGCATTCTCAAACCATTAGCTTGACCACCAAAACTAAATAATCTGGGCAACCCCTCAAGCCAGATCCAAATTAGACTATCAACACATGCCCCCCTGTTTTTGGTGTAATTTTATTTACCAAAAACACCATGGCAATGTCTTAGGACGATGTCAACCGCTTCACCGGCCATATCAACTGCTTAGGGCGATGTCTAAATAACACATCGGCCAAATTTTGCTTAGGGCGATATCTGAAATCATATCGGCCATATAGTGCCATCAAGCTTCTTGCCACATGCTAGGATAGTACTTCTTCAAATATTTGCCATTGAGAGCTTTGGGCAACTTTTCCCCCTGCAAAGATTGTACAAAATATGAATTTCCAGGAACAATCTCTACAACCTTATACGGACCTTCCCAACTCGGCGACCACTTGCCAAATTTATTGTTCCTAGTTCCAACAGGCAAAATCGTTTTCCACACCAAGTCTCCTATTTGAAACGATTTTTCCCTCACCCTTTTGTTATAAGCCTTAGCTACTCTTAACTTTTCTTTTTCAATTTCCTGTAAGGCTCTTAATCTTTCTTCTGGAACATCATCAATTCTGTCCAGCATCAAATTATTATAGTCTACAGCCGACAAATCATTTTGTCTGGCTACTCTAAGAGCTTGCAAATTAACCTCTACAGGTAACACTGCTTCCTGTCCATACACTAACTCATATGGTGTCACTTGAGTTGCTCCATGCTTAGATATCTGATGAGCCCATAAAGCCTCCGAAAGCACTTCATGCCACTTTCTTGGATGCTCCTTAATTTTCTTCTTTATAAGTTTAATTAAAGTTTTATTGCTAGATTCGGCCTGTCCGTTAGCTTGAGCATAATAAGGCGACGAATTTAACAATTTAATTCTAAAAGATTCAGCAAACTCACGAAATTGATGAGACATAAAAGAAGAACCTTGATTAGTAGTCAAAGTTTGAGGAATACCGAATCTGCGAATAATATGCTCCAAGACAAAATTAATCACTTCCTTATGGGTCATATTTCTTAAAGGAATTGCTTCAGTCCATTTGGTAAAATAATCTGTAGCTACTAGGACGAAGCGATGACCTTTAGATGAAGCAGGATATATTTGACCAATAAAATCTAAACCCCATCCTCCAAACGGCCATGGCTTAATAATGGGATGCATCATAGCTGCAGGTGCCAATTGAACATTTCCAAATTTCTGGCATTCTTCACACCCTTTATAATAGCGAAAACAGTCCCCTAACATCGTTGGCCAATAAAAACCTGCTCTTTTCAATATGAGCCGACTGATGTGTTCCGCATAGCCTTCATGTACTTCACCCATAGCTACTCTTGACTGATCAGGACCTAAGCACTTTAAAAGCAATCCATCTATCGTTCGTCGGTACAACTCACTATCTAGCAAAGTATATTTTAAAGCTTGTCGCCGAATTTTTCTATCTCTTGTTTGCCCAGGATCCTTTAGATGATTAATCAGAGGAGTTCTCCAATCACCTGGTTCTAAATTAGCTGCTGATTCGGCTATTTGTGACTCCTGCACCAAATCTTCTTTGCCATGTACTATTTGCTGCTGGATTGAACAAGGACCTGCTGCATCTTTTAGCAAATTAATAGCCAACAGATCAGCATTACTATTAACAGCATCTAGCATCGGTTTCTCTAATATGAAAAACTTTCCCCTACTGATTTGGTATCCGAATGCTTGCTGCGCTAAGCAATTAGCTCTAGAATTCTCTTCCCTAGGTATATGACTGATAGTGAAAGTATTCAGAGACTTAATTATATCTAAACATCGGTCTAAATAGCTGTTTAATAATCCATCAAAACATTGAAATTCACCACCAATTTGCCGGACTACCAGAAGTGAATCTCCAAAGGCCTCTATATCCTTTACACCCATATCTACTAAATTTTGTAAACCAAACAACAAAGCTTCATATTCAGCTTGGTTATTTGTACAAGGATATTCCAAACGGACCGATGTTTCATAAACGACATTGTTTGGTGAAATTAAAACATTACCGATGCCTTGTCCCTCCCTACAAACCGATCCATCAAAATAAAACTTCCACGGGCACACACTAACATAATTAATATCTTCTTCATCCTTAATCCTATGATCAACAATAAAATCAGCGATGACTTGACCTTTCATAGCACGCAACGATTCATATGCCAAGTCATATTCTATTAGTGCATAAGCCCATTTTCCAATCCTACCACTAAGAATCGGCTGCTGCAGCATATATTTAATCACGTTGGCTTGGCAAGCTACTACACATGTACTATAAAGTAAATGTGGCCGAAATTTTGTACATGCATAATATAAAGATAAACATAATTTTTCAATAAACACGTACCGACTCTCAGCGTCAAGCAAGCGGCGGCTCAAGTATGCAATGATGTACTCCTTCCCGCTGTTCTCTTGTGCTAAAACTGCGCCGATCACCTTGTCTTGTGCTGCAATGTATAACCTGAACGGCACACCAGACTTGGGTGCTCGAAGCACCGGAGGACTTGACAAATACCGTTTTATATTATTAAAAGCCTCTCGCTGTTCTGCCCCCCAAGTGAATTCGGCTTCATGTTTTAACCGAAGTAAAGGAACGAACGATTCAATTTTTCCCGCAAGGTTAGATATGAATCGTCTCAAGTAATTAATTTTTCCTAACAATTTCTGCACATCCCTTTTACATGTGGGCTCCTCCAATTTTCTGATTGCCTCTACCTTCTTAGGATCAATCTCTATGCCATGCTCATGAATTATAAAACCTAAGAACTTACCAGCCGATACACCGAAAGCACATTTGAGTGGATTCATTTTCAGCCCATACCGACGCATTCTTTCAAAAGCTAATCGCAAATCGGCTAAATGATGATCAAACCCATCCGATTTAACAACTACATCATCAATATATATTTCTAATACGATTCCTAGAAGATCATGAAAAATCAGATTCATAGCACGCTGGTATGTAGCTCCGGCATTCTTCAATCCAAAAGTCATAACAGTCCACTCAAATAAACCAACAAAACCAGGGCATCGAAAAGCAGTCTTAAACATATCTTCTTCGGCCATAAATATCTGATTATAACCAGCATTACCATCTAAAAAACTGATTACTTTATGCCCAGAAGCATCGTTAATCAACATGTCGGCTATAGGCATAGGATATTCATCTTTAGGGGTAGCCTTATTCAAATCCCTAAAATCAATACATACTCTAATCTTATCAGTATTTTTCTTTTCAACAGGAACAATATTAGAAATCCATTCCGCATATCTACACGGCCGAATAAACCGAGCTTTTAACAACCGATCAATTTCATCTTTGATGCGGTCATATATACTAGGATTGAATCGCCTAAGGGGCTGTTTATGCGGCCTAAAACCAGATTTAATAGGCAATCTGTGTTCAACTAAGTCCCTACTCAAACCGGGCATCTCAGTATAATTCCAAGCAAAGCAATCAACAAATTCCCTAAGTAATGCACATACCTTTCCTCTCTGATCGGCCCCCATATTAGCATTAATAAATGTAGGTCTAGGGACACTTCCATCACCAATATCAACTTCCTCAAGTGGGTCAGCCGATGAGAATCCTTGTCCAAGCTTCTCCATGTCATCGAAATCCTCAATAGCTTCATGCATATCATTCTTTCCTGAACGATACTCCTCAACACGCCTTTGCATCCATTTAACACTATCTTCCTTATTCATTGTTCACAAGGATAAGTCATTAAGCCGAGCTACACTAGCCGGCTGTGCATGTACAGGAACAAAACCATCTCTGCCAATACTAATATAATCATAATCTGATAAATCTCTACCCGTCAAGCATCGCATCTCACCGTGTTGCCAATCAACCGGAGCCTCAGCCAAAGCAATGCAGGCCGAATTATCCGCCTCAACCACTTCAACATCATCATCAACCCACTGAATCAAACATTGATGCAGAGTAGAAGGGATGCAACAATTTGCATGAATCCAATCGCGCCCCAAAAGAATATTATATCGGCCTTTGACATCAACAACGAAGAAAGCAGTCGGCAATGTTTTGCTCCCAACCGTGAGCTCCATAGAAATAACACCCTTAGCTTCAGACAAGTCTCCTGAGAACCCACTAAGTCCCATATTGGTTTTCATTAGTTCTTCCTCTTTTCGGCCCAATTTAGAAAAAACCGAAAAAGGCATGATATTAACACCGGCACAGCCGTCAACAAGCATGCGACCAATAGGTTTACCATCAATGTGACCCTTGATAAACAAAGGCTTTAGGTGTTGTCCATGCTTCTCTGGTTTCTCAAATGTAACACTTTTTGGGCCAAGAACAAGTTCTGCAACTTCAGCCTCTTCAGCCTTAGGCGCACGAAATTCAGCGGGCAGCTCAAATACCATATTAATGTCCATATCCGCAGGCATATCCTGTTTATCCTCAGAGTTTCCATCCATAACTCTTTTGCCGGATGAGCTATCTTCAGCCCCTTTGCGTGAACCATCTTTACCTCGAACCACAATAGCATCACATGATCTTGCTTCATGATTAAATCGAGCCCTTTTCTCATGCATGTTTGGTCTGAACATAGGCCTAGGCGGGATCCATCCTGGTTGAAAATAACCTGCTGGCCCTATAGGATATGGCGCCCAAGGATTAAAACCCCATGGAGGAATTTGCGGATACATAGGAGGTGCACAGCCCCAATATTCTGGCTCCACTGCGAAATATGGCTGCTGGTCATATGAATTTCTTTGCCATTGCTCATGACCGGCAGGTCCAGAAGGAGATCTAGGACGTTTATTACCTCCAAGCCGGTTAAATACATTGGTGGCCTTGCATGAAGTGTATTTCTCCAACAACATGTTAACTGTCGGCTTTGGCCTCGGAGCTTGTCTCCTTCCATTAACTTTCCACACTCCCACTTCTGGTTTCTTTGGTTTAATCATCCTTGGAGGAGCACTATCATCAACAACATTTTTCTCTCTTGCGGATTCGGTTTGATCCGACCGAATAAGCATTTTCTTATTCTCAAACTCAACCACATTGATAGGAAAAGGATCACTATCGAGCTTCATCTTAGTACCTTCTGTAAATACCAATCGTCCGTCATTAATGGCCGATTGCACCTGTCGAGGAAACACATTACAATCGTTAGTAGCATGAGAAAAAGAGTTATGCCATTTACAATAAGCTCTTTTACCCAGTTCTTCTTGAGATGGAATCACATGCCCTTCTTTTATTCTAATTAACTTCCCTTGCAACAACATGTCAAAAATCTTGTCACACTTACTAACATCAAAAGTATATTTGATTTCCTCTCTTTTAGCTGGTGTGGGTTTCAGGGCAGCACATGCAAAAGGTTTTGACTTAGGTGCTCGAACCCATTCGGCCATACATATATCAACATCATCTTCACTAGCCGAATCACTATCATGCTTTACAACATTAACCGTAGGTTTTTCCTTGTCTTTGTTCTTATTATCTCTAAACCGGCTGTATGGTTTAACTTCTTTAGCACGGTTTTCCTGTGCCCAAGCCTTTTGCAAAACTTGGTTAACATCTGAAAATTCTTGCCCTTCCAATTTATCTCTAATATGAGCAAACAAACCCGAAAAGGCAAGATCAGCTAAATCTTTTTCGGCTATGGTCAAACTGAAGCATCGGTTTTTGACATCTCTAAATCTTTTAATATAATCATAAACAGAGTCACTGTGTTTTTGCTTAACCATTGTCAAATCTGAAAGTCTAAGTTCAGTTTCACCACCATAAAAGTACTCATGAAATTTCTGCTCCAATTGAGCCCATGTTGCAATAGAGTTAGGAGCAAGCGATGTAAACCAAGTAAATGCAGTACCAGATAAAGACAAAGGAAATAATTTCACTCTAAAAATATCTGATGTACCAACTTCACTGCATTGTGCTAAAAATTGTCCTACATGCTCAAAGGTTGATCTACCATCTTCTCCTGTGAACTTAACAAAATCTGGAATTCTAAACCCACGAGGATAAGGTGTTGTGTCGAAATATTCAGGGTAGGGTTTTTGATATGCACGTGCTCTACCCTTAGGTTCCAAGCCAAATTCTCTAAGTATATTAGCAAGTTGATCCTTAAAATTTTCAGTAGGCTGCGGAGAACTAGCTTGTGGCATAGATGCACCATAAGTACGTGGCGGTAACTCTGACAAAGAAGTTTGAGCATGATACATTTGCTGCGGAGAACCATTAAAACACGCATCTGGCACCGGCCCGTAAGGAACCCCGGTACCAATAGGTGGCAAGGGTGGTGTGCTATATGCTACTGTTTGATAGTAGGGTTGCTGCAGATTGGAATTAAAGCCAACACTTCGGTTATTGCTGCTGAAATTTTGTGGAACCGAAGTCAGAGCAGGAGTAGCAGCACTAGGTACAAAATTATTGGCCGAATTGCCAATGTAATGCTGGCCACTTTGGTTATTGCTTAACGGGATGTGGGGCTGCACAACATTGGGCACTGCAACGGGTGTATGCATAGGGTAGGTACATTAGTGAACCTACTATTTTCTGGACGCACCGGCTGTTTCTCATAACGTTCATCATTGGCCTGTAGCACCATTGAACGAATTTGACGAGGCAAGCTGATCTGAATATCCTTATTAAATTGCTCTTTGAACTCGTCAAATTTGCTAACTACAGATTCAGTAATCGTGCGTGCCATGTCTGTCATTTGTTTGCCGTGTTTACTAGCTACAGATGCATCAATTAGATGTGCAATCTCTTATGTACAAGCAGTTTTACTTACCCCAGCAGGATGACTTGGTGTAGCTACCTTCTGGATGACGCCGTTTCTTGTCCTTTGGAAGCCCGCCAACTTCTGCTTCAGCTTTTCCACCCTCTCTTCCTCAAGCTCCTGTTCAAGTTTCTGCCGTTCATCCTCAGGCAGATCCTCAAGTGTGACGGCGATGATGTTGTTGGGGTTGAGATCACTCCCGTCCTTGGGGTCGGTGCTCATTGTGTTCCTCTTCTTCTTCCCCAGCGGAGTTGCCAATTGTGTTGCTGCGAGAAATTGATCCGCGCAGCAACACTGATTCCTCGCTTTCGTGGAGGTAAACCGACCGTTTTTCAATGCAAAACGGCAAAGATGAGCCAAACCCTAGGTTTGCTAGGGCTGGGCAGAAGCTACGAGCCCCCCCCCCCCCCCCCCCCCCCCCCCCCCCCCCCCCCCCCCCCCCCCCCCCCCCCCCCCCCCCCCCCCCCCCCCCCCCCCCCCCCCCCCCCCCCCCCCCCCCCCCCCCCCCCCCCCCCCCCCCCCCCCCCCCCCCCCCCCCCCCCCCCCCCCCCCCCCCCCCCCCCCCCCCCCCCCCCCCCCCCCCCCCCCCCCCCCCCCCCCCCCCCCCCCCCCCCCCCCCCCCCCCCCCCCCCCCCCCCCCCCCCCCCCCCCCCCCCCCCCCCCCCCCCCCCCCCCCCCCCCCCCCCCCCCCCCCCCCCCCCCCCCCCCCCCCCCCCCCCCCCCCCCCCCCCCCCCCCCCCCCCCCCCCCCCCCCCCCCCCCCCCCCCCCCCCCCCCCCCCCCCCCCCCCCCCCCCCCCCCCCCCCCCCCCCCCCCCCCCCCCCCCCCCCCCCCCCCCCCCCCCCCCCCCCCCCCCCCCCCCCCCCCCCCCCCCCCCCCCCCCCCCCCCCCCCCCCCCCCCCCCCCCCCCCCCCCCCCCCTCGGCCAGATCGAAAGTTTTGCCCCTGATTAGGAGATCAGGTTTGGGAACCTAGAGTTCGTCGTCGACTCTTGGGGAGATCTTATCTTGACGAGGTCTTCTGCTCCCCTTGAAGAGCTTGGCAATGCCGACGCCTTAACATCGGGAGCGATAAACCCCGCTACCCTGGATCCGGCCTTAAAGCCCGACCTCGTCGTTACGTCCGGACTAGCTCCGGCCGACCACTGCACGGGCGTGACTTCGACCACCCCCGGAGCAGCGATACTGCGGGTCGACCCTGAGTACTCCAGGAGCATGGACCCGACAGATCTCTCATCGTTAAATGAGCTATTAGATCGGATCCAGGCCATGGGAATATCCGACGACCCATCCTCGGTCTATGATCAGATCGGGCTTAAACCTGATAACAGGGAAATTTACGTCCCACCGGTCACACACCTCGTCGCCACCATCGAGGATTTGGCTGAAGGCTCACAGTCACCGGAGCTAAAAACGGATTATGTTGGGATTTCTGATCATTTGGTCCAGGCCTCCAGCTCGGAATCCGATGTTCGTCTTGGAAGGAGCCCGAAATCAAGCCACGACTCGAAGCTCGATCTCGAGTCCGCGCAACAGTACCCGGTTGACAGTCCGGGTTCCGAGCTTGGCGCGCCGGATATCGCGATGGCGCAGGACACCGCCGCCGAAGCCCCGGACCCGTAACCCTTGGGGATACCCCCCCCCCCCCACGTTGAGTATTCCCCAAGTAACTCGGGGAAGCCCGCCATATGGGATCTAATGTACATGAAGCAAAAGCCTGGAGAGACGGTCCATCACTTCTGGGCCAGATTCCTCCTGGTCAAGAGTAGAATGGCGGACTGCAACGACAAAGAAATTGTATCGACCTTTCCCATAACTGCCAGGATAAAGGAATCTTAAATGCCCTCGCCCGTCGCCACGTTCAAAGCTTCGCCGAACTATCGGATCTGGTACGCAAATGCTGCGCAATGGAAAGCGCCTGGCAGGCTCAACAGATGCGCTTGGGATCAACCAATGCCGAACCCAGAAAAGCTCGGCCAAAGCGCGCACAGCCACGACCGTCGGCCGAATACAAGCCCGCCGATAAGAAGAATAAAACCCTCTCAGGATCCCGAACAGTCCTCGACGAGCTACTGGACAAGCCATGTCCCATACACTCGGTCTTGTTGAACACAAACCCAATGCACAGCATTCGAGCTTGTTGGGTGGTCAGGCAAGTCACAAAGAGTGGAGAGGCTATTCTTGGAATATCACTCTCCAGCAGACGGTCAGCAACACCCCTAGACAATGATACGGATATCCCGACGATCTACGAGATGTTTTCCTCAAAGAATCAAAGGAAGAGAGCCCTTCGATAGCTCGGTCAAATCCACCAGGTGACAGCCGCAAATTCATGGGCAGACACACCAATCACTTTCGACGAGGAGGACGAGCCAAGAACCCGCCCCGTCCGAGCACCCGCCGCCCTAGTCCTCGATCCCATAGTGGACGGCTTCAGACTAAACAAGGTGCTAATGGACGGAGGTAGCGGTTTAAACCTCATTTATGAGGATACCCTTGACAAAATGCAATTCGACAGATCTCGCGTCGAACCAAGTTACACTACCTTTAGAGGAATTATCCTCGGCAGAGAGGCATGCTGCTTCGGACGAGTCACTCTCGGCGTAGTATTCGGCACTCCCAAGAACTACAGATTCGAAGAACTACTTTTCCACATTGTGCCCTTCCATAGCGGTTACCACGCCCGATTGGGGCGTGACGCATTCGCAAGGTTTCAGGCTATACCACATTACGGGTATATGAAGCTCAAAATGCCAGGGCCCAATGGTGTGATCACAATTGCAAGCGATCCAGATAGAGCTCTTCGAGCCGAAAACAAAACAGCATCACTTGCCCTCGAGGCACTATCCGAGGTTCTCGCAGCCGAGGAATTAACCACACTGCGCTCAATAGTGGATAGGGATGATGTAATCCTTAGTAAAAGGCCCAAATCCACATCCTTCAAACCAGCGGACAAAATCATCAAATTCCAAGTGCATCCAACGGACCCCAACAAAATAGCGTCCATTGGAGCTCAGCTGGACCCCGCAGTTGAGGAGGCGCTGTGCACGTTCTTGCGCGAAAATTGGGACATATTTGCCTGGCACCCATCAGATATGCCAAGAATCCCACGAAGACTAGCGGAGCATAGCCTGAACATTATCAAGGGCTTCAAGCCAGTCAAACAGGCGCTGCGCCGATTTTCCGAACCCAAGCGTCAAGCTATGGGGGAAGAATTAGCAAAATTACTCGAATTCGGATTCATCCGAGAAATCAAACACCCCGAGTGGTTGGCAAATCTGGTCATGGTGCCCCAAAAGGATAAATCCTGGCGGCTGTGCGTCGATTTCAAAGACCTAAATAAGGCCTGCCCTAAGGATCCCTTCCCTTTACCCCGCATAGACCAGATCATCGACGCGACCGCCGGACACGACTCACTGTGCTTCCTCGACGCCTACTCCGGATACCATCAAATCAAAATGAAGGAATCCGACCAAGCCGCAACCGCCTTCATCACCCCCTACGGTCCATTCTGCTTCAACACAATGTCCTTCGGGTTAAAAAATGCAGGCGCCGCATACGAGCGCATGATTCAAACATGCCGAGAAAATCAAATCGGCAAAACAGTCGAGGCATACGTCGATGACGTGGTCATTAAGACTAAACACGTAAGCCAGTTGGTGGACGACCTCCGCCAAACCTTTGATAATTTGCGAGCTTACGATATACGGCTCAATCCGGACAAATGCGTCTTCGGAGTTCCCGCCGGCAAACTACTTGGATTTATTGTCTCCCATAGAGGAATAGAGGCCAATTCGGCTAAAATCCGAGCCCTATCCCAACTAGCGATCCCTACGGAGCTGAAGCATGTCCAAAAACTGGCAGGCTGCATGGCGGCCCTGAGCCGCTTTATCTCCCGCCTTGGCGAAAAGGCACCGCCACTCTACAGACTGCTCAAACGGACCAAAAACTTCGAGTGGACCGATGAAGCAACTACCGCACTGGAAGAAATAAAAACGTTATTGGCCGGCAATCCTATACTCGCAGCACCCGGCATAGGTGAACCCATGCTGTTGTACATCTCGGCCACAAATCAAGTTGTGAGTGCGGTTCTCGTGGTGGAATGAGAATCGGAGGGCCACAAATTCCGGGTGCAGAAGCCAGTCTACTACGTATCAGAAGTACTCACACCATGCAAATCTCGGTATCCTCATTACCAGAAGATAGCCTATACAGTTTTTATGGCATCCCGAAAGCTCCGACACTACTTTCAAGAGTGTTCGGTCACTGTGGCATCTGAAGTACAGCTGAACGACATTGTCAACAACAGGGACGCCATCGGCCGCATTGCCAAATGGTCCATAGAGCTCCTTCCTTTCGAAATCGTGTACAAACTAGGCCGAGCTATTAAATCTCAGGTGCTGGCCGACTTTCTCGCCGAATGGCAGAAGCCGAGCTCCCCAGGGAATATAGTACATATTCACATTGGACAATGTATCCAAGATGTTAGCCGGACTAGGGGCTGGAGTGATCCTTACATCTCCCACTGGCGACAATATCCTGTATGTACTACAAATTATGTATACGGATTCCAACAACGCGGCCAAATATGAGGCTCTGTTGCATGGCCTTCGAATGGCAACGTCAATGGGCGTACAATGACTCGAGGTGCGGGGAGATTCTAACCTCGCCATCTCCCAAGTCAACGGCGAATTCGACGCCAAAGACCCAAAGATGGCGGCATATCGGAATGCCGTCCTTAAAATATCAGCCCGGTTCGAAGGGTTAGAATTTCACCATGTCTCCAGAGACAACAATCAATCTGCTGACGTCCTCGCTCGCATGGGCGCCAAGCGTGACCCAGTCCCCCCCCCCCCCCCCCCCCCCCCCCCCCCCCCCCCCCCCCCCCCCCCCCCCCCCCCCCCCCCCCCCCCCCCCCCCCCCCCCCCCCCCCCCCCCCCCCCCCCCCCCCCCCCCCCCCCCCCCCCCCCCCCCCCCCCCCCCCCCCCCCCCCCCCCCCCCCCCCCCCCCCCCCCCCCCCCCCCCCCCCCCCCCCCCCCCCCCCCCCCCCCCCCCCCCCCCCCCCCCCCCCCCCCCCCCCCCCCCCCCCCCCCCCCCCCCCCCCCCCCCCCCCCCCCCCCCCCCCCCCCCCCCCCCCCCCCCCCCCCCCCCCCCCCCCCCCCCCCCCCCCCCCCCCCCCCCCCCCCCCCCCCCCCCCCCCCCCCCCCCCCCCCCCCCCCCCCCCCCCCCCCCCCCCCCCCCCCCCCCCCCCCCCCCCCCCCCCCCCCCCCCCCCCCCCCCCCCCCCCCCCCCCCCCCCCCCCCCCCCCCCCCCCCCCCCCCCCCCCCCCCCCCCCCCCCCCCCCCCCCCCCCCCCCCCCCCCCCCCCCCCCCCCCCCCCCCCCCCCCCCCCCCCCCCCCCCCCCCCCCCCCCCCCCCCCCCCCCCCCCCCCCCCCCCCCCCCCCCCCCCCCCCCCCCCCCCCCCCCCCCCCCCCCCCCCCCCCCCCCCCCCCCCCCCCCCCCCCCCCCCCCCCCCCCCCCCCCCCCCCCCCCCCCCCCCCCCCCCCCCCCCCCCCCCCCCCCCCCCCCCCCCCCCCCCCCCCCCCCCCCCCCCCCCCCCCCCCCCCCCCCCCCCCCCCCCCCCCCCCCCCCCCCCCCCCCCCCCCCCCCCCCCCCCCCCCCCCCCCCCCCCCCCCCCCCCCCCCCCCCCCCCCCCCCCCCCCCCCCCCCCCCCCCCCCCCCCCCCCCCCCCCCCCCCCCCCCCCCCCCCCCCCCCCCCCCCCCCCCCCCCCCCCCCCCCCCCCCCCCCCCCCCCCCCCCCCCCCCCCCCCCCCCCCCCCCCCCCCCCCCCCCCCCCCCCCCCCCCCCCCCCCCCCCCCCCCCCCCCCCCCCCCCCCCCCCCCCCCCCCCCCCCCCCCCCCCCCCCCCCCCCCCCCCCCCCCCCCCCCCCCCCCCCCCCCCCCCCCCCCCCCCCCCCCCCCCCCCCCCCCCCCCCCCCCCCCCCCCCCCCCCCCCCCCCCCCCCCCCCCCCCCCCCCCCCCCCCCCCCCCCCCCCCCCCCCCCCCCCCCCCCCCCCCCCCCCCCCCCCCCCCCCCCCCCCCCCCCCCCCCCCCCCCCCCCCCCCCCCCCCCCCCCCCCCCCCCCCCCCCCCCCCCCCCCCCCCCCCCCCCCCCCCCCCCCCCCCCCCCCCCCCCCCCCCCCCCCCCCCCCCCCCCCCCCCCCCCCCCCCCCCCCCCCCCCCCCCCCCCCCCCCCCCCCCCCCCCCCCCCCCCCCCCCCCCCCCCCCCCCCCCCCCCCCCCCCCCCCCCCCCCCCCCCCCCCCCCCCCCCCCCCCCCCCCCCCCCCCCCCCCCCCGATGTTTACCCAGGTTCGGGCCCTCTCGAAGAGGTAAAAACCTACGTCCTGCTTGATTATATTGAAGTGTATAGGATGATTACTGAGTTGATCTACCACGAGATCAGATGAACTAAACCCTAGATGAGTAGGATGATGGTTGTTCTTCTAGCCTCTACGGACTAAACCCTCTGGTTTATATATGTTGATAGTCTAATTTGGATCTGGCTTGAGGGGTTGCCCAGATTATTTAGTTTTGGTGGTCAAGCTAATGGTTTGAGAATGCACACATGATTGCAAGTACAGAGGCTAGGTGCAGCAGGCTGGATGGAACAGAATTGTGTGTTACAGCTCACTCATGGAGAGAAAGAAGGAAAGAGGCCTGGTTTGGAAAACTGAAGATGGAAAAGATTTTGCATAATCAGCTATTCTGCCAAAACAGAGCTAATATGGAAAGTCTACTAGTGTTGGGCCCAGGCTGATGCTTTTACAGAAAGATTAGGAAAAGCCTTTTGGCTTATGTGCCAAGGAAACAGCACGTCAGGAGTCCTACTCCAATTTGCCAAAGGCCAGGCATACCCTTATATATGTGGGTATATGGCCGATTGAAAAATCAATCGATCCTTTCACAACCTTACGTTACTTTTTCTCCTACGCTCTTTTCTTTCCAGCACCTAGCTCGTAGCTTCTGCCCAGCCCTAGCAAACCTAGGGTTTGGCTCATCTTTGCCCCCCCCCCCCCCCCCCCCCCCCCCCCCCCCCCCCCCCCCCCCCCCCCCCCCCCCCCCCCCCCCCCCCCCCCCCCCCCCCCCCCCCCCCCCCCCCCCCCCCCCCCCCCCCCCCCCCCCCCCCCCCCCCCCCCCCCCCCCCCCCCCCCCCCCCCCCCCCCCCCCCCCCCCCCCCCCCCCCCCCCCCCCCCCCCCCCCCCCCCCCCCCCCCCCCCCCCCCCCCCCCCCCCCCCCCCCCCCCCCCCCCCCCCCCCCCCCCCCCCCCCCCCCCCCCCCCCCCCCCCCCCCCCCCCCCCCCCCCCCCCCCCCCC
This sequence comes from Thinopyrum obtusiflorum, assembly GCA_036873465.1. Classification (NCBI taxonomy): domain Eukaryota; kingdom Viridiplantae; phylum Streptophyta; class Magnoliopsida; order Poales; family Poaceae; genus Thinopyrum; species Thinopyrum obtusiflorum. Next base: position 30,754 of record JAAAWM010011129.1, read on the forward strand.
CCCCCCCCCCCCCCCCCCCCCCCCCCCCCCCCCCCCCCCCCCCCCCCCCCCCCCCCCCCCCCCCCCCCCCCCCCCCCCCCCCCCCCCCCCCCCCCCCCCCCCCCCCCCCCCCCCCCCCCCCCCCCCCCCCCCCCCCCCCCCCCCCCCCCCCCCCCCCCCCCCCCCCCCCCCCCCCCCCCCCCCCCCCCCCCCCCCCCCCCCCCCCCCCCCCCCCCCCCCCCCCCCCCCCCCCCCCCCCCCCCCCCCCCCCCCCCCCCCCCCCCCCCCCCCCCCCCCCCCCCCCCCCCCCCCCCCCCCCCCCCCCCCCCCCCCCCCCCCCCCCCCCCCCCCCCCCCCCCCCCCCCCCCCCCCCCCCCCCCCCCCCCCCCCCCCCCCCCCCCCCCCCCCCCCCCCCCCCCCCCCCCCCCCCCCCCCCCCCCCCCCCCCCCCCCCCCCCCCCCCCCCCCCCCCCCCCCCCCCCCCCCCCCCCCCCCCCCCCCCCCCCCCCCCCCCCCCCCCCCCCCCCCCCCCCCCCCCCCCCCCCCCCCCCCCCCCCCCCCCCCCCCCCCCCCCCCCCCCCCCCCCCCCCCCCCCCCCCCCCCCCCCCCCCCCCCCCCCCCCCCCCCCCCCCCCCCCCCCCCCCCCCCCCCCCCCCCCCCCCCCCCCCCCCCCCCCCCCCCCCCCCCCCCCCCCCCCCCCCCCCCCCCCCCCCCCCCCCCCCCCCCCCCCCCCCCCCCCCCCCCCCCCCCCCCCCCCCCCCCCCCCCCCCCCCCCCCCCCCCCCCCCCCCCCCCCCCCCCCCCCCCCCCCCCCCCCCCCCCCCCCCCCCCCCCCCCCCCCCCCCCCCCCCCCCCCCCCCCCCCCCCCCCCCCCCCCCCCCCCCCCCCCCCCCCCCCCCCCCCCCCCCCCCCCCCCCCCCCCCCCCCCCCCCCCCCCCCCCCCCCCCCCCCCCCCCCCCCCCCCCCCCCCCCCCCCCCCCCCCCCCCCCCCCCCCCCCCCCCCCCCCCCCCCCCCCCCCCCCCCCCCCCCCCCCCCCCCCCCCCCCCCCCCCCCCCCCCCCCCCCCCCCCCCCCCCCCCCCCCCCCCCCCCCCCCCCCCCCCCCCCCCCCCCCCCCCCCCCCCCCCCCCCCCCCCCCCCCCCCCCCCCCCCCCCCCCCCCCCCCCCCCCCCCCCCCCCCCCCCCCCCCCCCCCCCCCCCCCCCCCCCCCCCCCCCCCCCCCCCCCCCCCCCCCCCCCCCCCCCCCCCCCCCCCCCCCCCCCCCCCCCCCCCCCCCCCCCCCCCCCCCCCCCCCCCCCCCCCCCCCCCCCCCCCCCCCCCCCCCCCCCCCCCCCCCCCCCCCCCCCCCCCCCCCCCCCCCCCCCCCCCCCCCCCCCCCCCCCCCCCCCCCCCCCCCCCCCCCCCCCCCCCCCCCCCCCCCCCCCCCCCCCCCCCCCCCCCCCCCCCCCCCCCCCCCCCCCCCCCCCCCCCCCCCCCCCCCCCCCCCCCCCCCCCCCCCCCCCCCCCCCCCCCCCCCCCCCCCCCCCCCCCCCCCCCCCCCCCCCCCCCCCCCCCCCCCCCCCCCCCCCCCCCCCCCCCCCCCCCCCCCCCCCCCCCCCCCCCCCCCCCCCCCCCCCCCCCCCCCCCCCCCCCCCCCCCCCCCCCCCCCCCCCCCCCCCCCCCCCCCCCCCCCCCCCCCCCCCCCCCCCCCCCCCCCCCCCCCCCCCCCCCCCCCCCCCCCCCCCCCCCCCCCCCCCCCCCCCCCCCCCCCCCCCCCCCCCCCCCCCCCCCCCCCCCCCCCCCCCCCCCCCCCCCCCCCCCCCCCCCCCCCCCCCCCCCCCCCCCCCCCCCCCCCCCCCCCCCCCCCCCCCCCCCCCCCCCCCCCCCCCCCCCCCCCCCCCCCCCCCCCCCCCCCCCCCCCCCCCCCCCCCCCCCCCCCCCCCCCCCCCCCCCCCCCCCCCCCCCCCCCCCCCCCCCCCCCCCCCCCCCCCCCCCCCCCCCCCCCCCCCCCCCCCCCCCCCCCCCCCCCCCCCCCCCCCCCCCCCCCCCCCCCCCCCCCCCCCCCCCCCCCCCCCCCCCCCCCCCCCCCCCCCCCCCCCCCCCCCCCCCCCCCCCCCCCCCCCCCCCCCCCCCCCCCCCCCCCCCCCCCCCCCCCCCCCCCCCCCCCCCCCCCCCCCCCCCCCCCCCCCCCCCCCCCCCCCCCCCCCCCCCCCCCCCCCCCCCCCCCCCCCCCCCCCCCCCCCCCCCCCCCCCCCCCCCCCCCCCCCCCCCCCCCCCCCCCCCCCCCCCCCCCCCCCCCCCCCCCCCCCCCCCCCCCCCCCCCCCCCCCCCCCCCCCCCCCCCCCCCCCCCCCCCCCCCCCCCCCCCCCCCCCCCCCCCCCCCCCCCCCCCCCCCCCCCCCCCCCCCCCCCCCCCCCCCCCCCCCCCCCCCCCCCCCCCCCCCCCCCCCCCCCCCCCCCCCCCCCCCCCCCCCCCCCCCCCCCCCCCCCCCCCCCCCCCCCCCCCCCCCCCCCCCCCCCCCCCCCCCCCCCCCCCCCCCCCCCCCCCCCCCCCCCCCCCCCCCCCCCCCCCCCCCCCCCCCCCCCCCCCCCCCCCCCCCCCCCCCCCCCCCCCCCCCCCCCCCCCCCCCCCCCCCCCCCCCCCCCCCCCCCCCCCCCCCCCCCCCCCCCCCCCCCCCCCCCCCCCCCCCCCCCCCCCCCCCCCCCCCCCCCCCCCCCCCCCCCCCCCCCCCCCCCCCCCCCCCCCCCCCCCCCCCCCCCCCCCCCCCCCCCCCCCCCCCCCCCCCCCCCCCCCCCCCCCCCCCCCCCCCCCCCCCCCCCCCCCCCCCCCCCCCCCCCCCCCCCCCCCCCCCCCCCCCCCCCCCCCCCCCCCCCCCCCCCCCCCCCCCCCCCCCCCCCCCCCCCCCCCCCCCCCCCCCCCCCCCCCCCCCCCCCCCCCCCCCCCCCCCCCCCCCCCCCCCCCCCCCCCCCCCCCCCCCCCCCCCCCCCCCCCCCCCCCCCCCCCCCCCCCCCCCCCCCCCCCCCCCCCCCCCCCCCCCCCCCCCCCCCCCCCCCCCCCCCCCCCCCCCCCCCCCCCCCCCCCCCCCCCCCCCCCCCCCCCCCCCCCCCCCCCCCCCCCCCCCCCCCCCCCCCCCCCCCCCCCCCCCCCCCCCCCCCCCCCCCCCCCCCCCCCCCCCCCCCCCCCCCCCCCCCCCCCCCCCCCCCCCCCCCCCCCCCCCCCCCCCCCCCCCCCCCCCCCCCCCCCCCCCCCCCCCCCCCCCCCCCCCCCCCCCCCCCCCCCCCCCCCCCCCCCCCCCCCCCCCCCCCCCCCCCCCCCCCCCCCCCCCCCCCCCCCCCCCCCCCCCCCCCCCCCCCCCCCCCCCCCCCCCCCCCCCCCCCCCCCCCCCCCCCCCCCCCCCCCCCCCCCCCCCCCCCCCCCCCCCCCCCTACAAGAAAGCTCATCTGTGGTAAGTGAACAGTTGCACGATAAAGAGAAAAACAAAAGGAGTACAGATCAAAATAACCTAATGAGGCTGCGGCATCGGTAAAGCAGGGCCGGTGGAGTTGAATATGGCGTCCGTGGAGCGGGTGAGGGAGTCCTGGACTAAGGGGTCCTCGGGCGTCCGGCCAGTTATCTGTTGGGCCGGACTGATGGGCTATGAAGACATGAAGACCAAAGACTATACCCGTGTCCGAATGCGACTCTACTTGGCGTGGAAGGCAATCTAGGCGACCGATTATGAAGATTTCCTCCTATGTAACCGACTCCATGTAACCCTAGATCTCTCCGGTGTCTATATAAACCGGAGGGGATAGTCTGGATAGGACAGATTCATTACCATATACTCATAGGCTAGACTTCTAGGGTTTAGCCATTACGATCTCGTGGTAGATCAACTCTTGTAACACTCATATTCATCAAGATCAATCAAGCAGGAAGTAGGGTATTACCTCCATAGAGAGGGCCCGAACCTGGGTAGACATTGTGTCCCCCGTCTCCTGTTACCATCGATCCTAGACACATAGTTCGGGACCCCCTACCCGAGATCCGCCGGTTTTGACACCGACAGCGGGTCCGGTGCAGTGGACGAAGGCTTTGGCGGGCGCGTTGTACAGTGCTTTCGGTGAAGCGGATCTGTTGCGGCGGACGAGGGCTTGTATGAAGGACCCCCTACCCGAGATCCGCCGGTTTTGACACCGACATTGGTGCTTTCAATGAGAGTTCCACTGTGCCATCACCGAGAGGGTCGATGGCTCGCCTTGTTGTCAAGGATAATATCATCTCCGGAGGAGCCCTGGCCCCGGGCCAGACCCTCCGGCTCGGCGGCTTCGTCATGGCCGCCGGCTCGGCCCTTAAGCCGACGATGACCTCTCAAGTCATCGAAAATCGCCTCTGCGTTGATCCCGAATACTCCGCCCGCATGGATCCAATGGAGTTATCATCATTGAACGAACTCCTGGATCTCATGGCCGCCTTGGGGGTCGCTACAGACTACGATCGGGTCGGGCTTAAACCCGACGAGAGAGAAATTAAAACTCCACCGATCACCCATCAGATAGCGGTAGTCGAGGAGCGGAGCAACTCTTCTACTATATTGAGGACGGACTATGTTCGGATCGCCGATCTCGAAGAACCGGACACTCTCCAGTAGAAAAGCATGCCTCTTCCTCCGAACATAAAGTCGGACGACGAGCCTAAAAATCAGCCGATATCCCGGAGCCCGAACTGTCCGGCCCGGTAGACCTCCAAACTCCGGATCCAAAATCGGGTCAGGGTTCGGATCGTCAACGGCATAGTGGAACTCTCAATGAACCTGAAATAGAAAGAAAAAAGTGTGTCCGGGGTCGGTCTAGCAGAACTGTAGTTCCCGGGTTAGCTTGTGCCTCCGTCGATGTCCATGGAATTTCGAGTGCATAATTATGTACGCGTGGTATGAATGCCTCTACTTCATCGGGACTGGGACGGAGGCCGAATTGCTAGTTGAGCTCTTGACGAGCCTTGCTGTCCTGCTGCAGTGTAGTTCGGAACCTCTTGACGGTGTCCAAGGGCTCGGCAGCCGCACTATGGTGTTGTTTGAGAAGGCCGCTCTGTACCTCTGCTGCTAGGGAGGCAGTGTTCTCCTCTGTTCAGAGGGAGCGTTCCATGTTGCCATTGACTGTTATGACACCGCGTGGACCGGGCATCTTGAGCTTGAGATAAGCGTAGTGTGGCACTGCATTGAATCTAGCAAACGATGTTTGTCCGCGCAGTGCATGGTAGCCGCTGCGGAATGGGACAATGTCAAAGATTAACTCCTGGCTTCGGAAATTGTCCAGAGAACCGAAGACCACTTCCAGCATGATTGAGCCCATACAGCGGGCCTCGATGCCTGGTATGACTCCTTTGAAGGTAGTCTTTGTTGGTTTGATTTGTGAGGGGTCAATGCCCATCTTCCGAACTCTGTCTTTATAGAGCAGGTTGAGGCTGCTACCACCGTCCATTAGGACTCGCGTTAGGTGAAATCCGTCGATGATTGGGTCGAGGACCAATGTGGCTGAACCGCCATGACGGATACTGGTTGGGTGGTCCCGACGATCAAAGGTGATCGGAAATGACGACCATGGATTGAATTTGGGGGCGACTGGCTCTACCGCATAGACGTCCCTGAGTGCACGCTTACGCTCCCTTTTGGGGATGTGTGTTGCGTATATCATGTTCACTGTTTTGACTTGAGGGGGAAACTTCTTCTGCCCCCCAGTGTTCGGCTGCCGGGGCTCTTCATCCTCGTCCTCACTTTGTGATCCCTTTTCTTTGTTTTTGGCATTTAACTTGCCAGCCTGCTTGAAAACCCAACAATCCCTATTGGTATGATTGGCTTGCTTGTCCGGGGTGCCGTGTATCTGGCACGGACGGTCGAGTATGCGGTCCAGGCTGGAAGGTCCTTCATTATTTCTTTTGTAGGGCTTCTTCCGTTGGCCGGACTTAGAGCCACTGAATCCGGCGTTGACTGTGGTGTCATCGGTGTTGTTGTCATTGCTTCGGTGTTTGTGCCTATTGCGCCGGAGCTTGCCAGTGCTATTCTTGGCCTCGGAGGGGCCTGTCTCACTGGCTGTGTTGTTACTATGGGCCAGCCAACTGTCCTCTCCCGCGCAGAAGCGGGTCATGAGTGCCGTGAGGGCTGCCATGGACTTCGGCTTTTCTTGGCCGAGGTGGCGTGCTACCCATTCGTCACGGATGCTGTGTTTGAAGGCTGCTAAGGCCTCGGCATCCGGACAGTCAATGATCTGGTTCTTTTTGGTTAGGAACCTAGTCCAGAATTTTCTGGCTGATTCTCCAGGTTGTTGAACTATGTGGCTTAGATCATCGGCGTCTGGTGGCCGGACATATGTTCCTTGGAAGTTGTCTAGGAAAGCTTCTTCCAAGTCCTCCCAGCTGCCGATAGAATTTTCAGGCAAGCTATTAAGCCAGTGCCGAGCTGGCCCTTTGAGCTTGAGTGGGAGGTATTTAATGGCGTGGAGATCGTCTCCTCGAGACAAGTGGATGTGGAGGATGAAATCCTCGATCCATACTGCGGGATCGGTTGTGCCGTCGTATGATTCGATATTGATGGGCTTGAATCCCTCGGGGAATTCGTGATCCAGTACCTCGTCTGTGAAGCAGAGAGGGTGTGCGGCACCTCTGTACCGGGCCGTGTCGCGGCGTAGCTCTGATGGAGTCCGTCTGCGGCATTTGGACCGGGCGTGGTTAGGTTTGTCACGTCTGAATACGTAGCTGTCTTTGTGCCTCGAGGCACGTCCTCGCGATCCGTAGATCGATCTTGTATGTCCTGCTCTATTGTCCAGGGTCTGCCGGAGGTCATACATGTGACCCCGAACTCTTCCGACTTTATTTTTGTGGGGCGGTTGGGCAGGCTGCTGTTCGGCCTGAGTTGCCGCTTTATCCCGACCGCGTGGTGGCCGGTCGGCCGCCCTGTCTCGACCACGTGGTGGTCGTTCCGCATTGCGCGAGGGAGATGTGTGCTCCGGTGCCTCCTCATCGAATTGAGGTAGCAGTCTGCGTTTCGGGTAGCCCTTGGCTGGGCACTTGAGGCCGTATTCTTCCGCTGTCAGGACGTCGGTCCATCTATTGACGAGCAGATCTTGTTCAGCCTGAAGCTGCCGCTGTTTCTTTTTCAGGCTCCTTGCGGTGGCTATGAGTTGAAGCTTAAAGCGCTCCTGTTCCAGAGGGTCCTCAGGCACGATGAAATCTTCGTTGCCGAGGCTTGTCTCCTCTTCGGAGGGTGGACGGTAACTATCGTCCCCCGAGTCATCCTCTATAGCCTGCTCATCAGGGTTGTTTTGTCTGTCGTCATGTTCCTCCTGTTCGGATGCAGCACCGACAGGGTCTTCATTGTTTTCGGCATCGCCCGGAGTGCTATTTTCTCCGGTACCAGTGTTGCTATCTTTTGAGCGGCGAGGCTTAGAACGGCGTTTGGGGCGCCGGCGTTTGGACTGCGTCTCAGAAGGTTTATTCTTATCTGGCTCTTCTTTGTCATCGCCAGATCCTTTGGGTGTATCAACCATGTATACGTCGTATGAAGAGGTGGCCGTCTAACGTCCAGTGAATGGTGGGTCTTGGCCTTGCTCATTGTCGGCATCGTCGTCCATACCGGTGATGTCTTCGGAGCCATAGTCAAGGACGTCAATTAAGTCTTCGACGGTGGCTATGAAGTGGGTGGCGGGTGGGGAGCAAAATTCCTCGTCGACCGCCTCCAGCTCGAACCGAACATAGTTCGGCGGTGAGTCTTCCTCCAAGGACAAGTTCTTCAAAGAATTTAGTACGTCACCCAAAGGCGAATGCTGGAAGATGTCTGCGACACTAAATTCGAAAATCGATAACCGATCCAGCTCGGTGTACGCAGGCGCACTTGATCTGGAACATGTAGCCGGAGACGAGTCTGGAGTTCCATTGATGCCAGCATTGCAGGATGTCGAATCCGTGTGCGGCTCCAACGCCGCGAACTTTACGGCCTCGGAGGGGATGACCTGCTTCAGCACTGAGGCCGTTGCAGCAACAGGATCCATCTCCTGGGTGTGCTCCGATGACAGATTTGAGTCATGTTCATCGGAGAGAAGGAGAGCGATCGCCGCGGTCTCAAATCCATCGAAGATCAAGTCTCCACGGATATCCGCGACGTAGTTAAAGCTTCCAAATCTGACCTGATGGCCAGGGGCGTAGCTATGGACCTGCTCCAGATGGCCAAGCGAGTTGGCCCACAGTACGAAGCTGCCAAACACAAAGATTTCTCCGGGGAGAAAGGTCTCTCCCTGAACGACGCCATTACCGATGATCGAAGGGGCCATCGAGCCTTTCGTCAACGGCACAGTGGAACTCTCAATGAACTCTCAATGGGCGCCGAAGAACTAACCGCACTACGCTCCACCGTGGATAAGGATGATGTGATCCTGGACAAACGACCCAAATCCACTTCCTTCAAGCCAGCAGAAGAAATAGTCAAATTTCAGGTCCATCCAATAGACCCGAAGAAGATAGCGTCTATCGGAGCGCAACTCAGCCCTGCAGTCGACGCCGCACTATGAGACTTCCTGCGTGAAAACTGGGATATATTCGCCTGGCATCCTTCCGATATGCCAGGAATCCCGCGCGAGTTGGCCGAACATAGCCTCAACATACTAAAGGGATATAAGCCGGTCAAGCAAACTCTGCGGCGCTTTTCCGAACCCAAACGACAAGCTATGGGGGAGGAGCTAGCCAAACTCATCGAGGCCGGATTCATCAAAGACATCAAACATCCGGACTGGTTGGCAAACTTGGTAATGGTACCAAAGAAGGATAAATCCTGGCGCCTATGCGTCGATTTCAAAGACCTTAACAAGGCTTGCCCTAAGGATCCCTTCCCTCTTCCCCGCATTGACCAAATCATTGACGCTACCGCAGGTCACGACTCACTGTGCTTCCTTGATGCATATTCCGAATACCATCAAATCAAAATGAAGGAGTCCGATCAAGCCGCAACAGCATTTATTACACCATATGGGCCGTTTTGCTTCAACACCATGCCTTTCGGGCTCAAGAACGCCGGCGCCACCTACCAGCGCATGATCCAAACATGCCTCGAGAAACAGATCGGCAAAACAGTGGAGGCCTACGTGGACGATGTTGTCATAAAAACTAGACACGTCGAAACACTAATAGACGACTTGCGTCTCACATTCGACAACGTTCGCACATACGACATCAAGCTTAATCCGGAAAAGTGCGTCTTCGGCGTCCCCGCCGGGAAACTATTGGGCTTCATCATTTCCAATAGAGGGATTGAAGCAAATCCAGCCAAAATCCGAGCTCTGTCACAACTGGCTACACCAACCGAACTCAAGCAGGTCCAAAAACTCACCGGATGCGTGGCAGCTTTAAGCCGCTTCATCTCCAGGTTGGGAGAAAAGGCGCTACCGCTCTATCGCCTTCTACGGCGCACCGATAACTTCGAGTGGACAGACGCGGTGACGGCCGGACTGGAAGAAATAAAAGCCCTTCTGGCAAGCAACCCAATCCTGGCCGCGCCAAACGCCAGCGAACCAATGCTCTTATACATATCAGCAACAAACCAGGTGGTGAGCGCCGTACTCATCGTCGAACGAGAACAGGACGGACACAAATTTCCGCTCCAGAAGCCGGTAAACTACGTATCCACCATACTCACACCATGCAAATCCCGGTACCCTCATTATCAAAAAATAGCATATGCAGTTTTCATGGCATCTCGAAAATTGCGACACTACTTTCAGGAGTGCTCTATCACGGTGGCCTCCGAAGTGCCCCTCAATGATATAATTAACAACCGGGACGCAATGGGCCAGATTGCCAAATGGGCCATTGAGCTCCTGCCATTCGACATCACATACAAACCACGTTGAGCCATCAAATCCCAGGTACTGGCTGACTTCGTCGCCGAATGGACAGAAGCCGAACTCCCTAAAGAGTATGGCGCGTATTCCAACTGGGTGATGCATTTTGACGGATCCAAGATGTTGGCAGGGCTAGGGGCGGGCGTCGTATTAACGTCCCCCACAGGAGATATCGTCCAGTACGTACTCCAAATATTATACACAGACTCCAACAATGCAGCCGAATATGAGGCCTTGCTACATGGCCTCCGGATGGCCGTATCAATGGGCATACAACGCCTGGAGGTGCGCGGGGACTCAAACCTCGCAATATCCCAAATTAATGGAGACTTTGATGCCAAAGATCCAAAGATGGCAGCTTATCGCAATGCCGTTTTGAAGATGTCGGCTCGGTTCGAGGGACTCGAATTTCATCACATCGCCCGCGAAAGTAACCAGGCGGCAGACGTCCTTGCTCACACCGGCGCTAAGTGCGACCCCGTCCCACCTAACATCTTCCTCAAAAGGCTCTTTAAGCCATCCGTGGTATGGCAAGGGGGAGATAGCAACGACAGTCCCGTTCCAAACGCAAACACAGATAACGAACACGCCGATATCATCGGAGGCTCAACCACCGAAGTAACGCCATCGGCCCACCTCATAATGGCAGTAATCGCCCCGTGGACCGAACCATTCTTGGCCTACTTTAATAGGAAGAAGCTCCTAGAAGATCAGAACGAGGCTCGCCGCATCGTCCTGCATTCGAAGGCCTATAAAGTTCACGAAGGAGAGCTCTACAAGAAAAGCACTACCGGAGTCCTTCAAAGGTGTATCTCCGAGGAGGAGGGGCGGCAACTCTTGGCAGAAATTCACGCCGGTCTCGGTGGGCACCACGCCACAGCCCGGGCACTTGTCAGCAAGGCCTTTTGTACAGGATTTTACCGGCCTACGGCCTGGGCAGACGCACAGGACCTCGTCCAGCGCTGTGTCGGATGCCAACTTTTCGCCAACCAAAGCCATATGCCCCCAACCGCTCTACAAACAATCCCCATTACATGGCCCTTTGCGGTATGGGGCTTGACATGGTCGGACCCCTTAAAGGGGGAAGCCATAAGAAAAAATATCTGCTGGTCATGGTGGACAAATTCACCAAGTGGATAGAGGCTTGACCAGTTAAAACGGCTAAGTCCGGACCGGTGATTGCATTTATATCCGATGTGGTACACCGTTACGGTGCACCGCATAGCATCATCACCGATAATGGTTCGAATTTCACAGCTGACGAGGTGAAAACCTGGTGTGCTAATCTGGGCATTAAGCTCGATTACGCCTCTGTCTACCACCCGCAAACAAATGGTCAAGTCGAGCGAGCTAATGGTCTTATTATGAGCGGCATCAAACCTAGACTAGTGCGGTCTCTGAAAGAATCAGACAAACACTGGGTCGCGGAGCTCGACTCCGTAATCTAGGGGCTACGGACCACGCCCAACCGTACTACCGGATACACACCTTTCTTCATGGTTTACGGTGCAGAGGCTGTATTGCGCTGCGATATTATACATGACTCACCTCGAGTGCGTATGTATGAAGAGAAAGAGGCCGAGTTGGATCGGCAGGACAGCCTAGATGCCCTGGAGGAAGAGCGCGACGTCGCCAAAGCCTGTTCTGCATTTTATCAACAGCAGGCTCGAAGATATCAAAGCAGAGAAGTATGGGCCAAGACTTACAATGTTGGCGAACTCGTTCTACGCTTGCCGGAGAAGAAAAAGGACAAACTCAAGCCCAAATGGGAGGGTCCCTTCATAATTGACAAAGTTCTTACCGGAGGAGCGTACCGTCTTCATGACGCATCAGACAATCGCCTCGAACCGAACCCTTGGAATGCGGCTAGACTCCGAAGGTTCTATGCCTAGCGCCGAACACTTTGTTAGTCTCCTTCTCCCTTATAGTTTCCATAACTCTTTCCCACTTTTACACAATTTTTTCGCTTTAAAGCTCTCATTCGGCCTGACCGAATACTGCTGACGTACACATTTTTACAAACGTGCGCTCATTATACCTGGGGGCTTCTTTAAACAGAAGCTTGTTAATATTACTTGCCGAGCATTAAGCTCATCACACATACGCGTTTTTTTTCGTATGTCTTTTCTTCACCATCATATGCATCGATATGACTTAAGTTTTGGCCAAGCTGGGTTGCCTGGCTCCTGTGCTTACCCCTACGTTCCCGATTGTTCGGCTAGGTGGTAAAGGGAGCACCTCTGCGATTGTTACTGCCGGGTCATCCGGATGTGTACCTCAGACTGGGTGAAGCCGAAAGCTAGCGTTCTTTAGGGAATATTCGGTCGGTGGATGAAAAAATACTTTTTTGCACTCACTCTATTGTGAACCCCCAGAAGCTATACACACTGTGATTTTCACATCACAATTCTGACATGTCTACTAATGCATGCATACCCAGGGAAAGGAACCCTTAACGGTACTATTCTCCCTAGAAGATGTTTCTTACAATCTCACTGTAATATAACATAACTAGCTGGATACAACTTGTCTGTTCAAGCAACTATGACCCCTACGCTTAGTTTTCCACGCATACCCCAGCCTATTCGGCCGTGACCGTATTCGGAAACACTCCGCACCTTTGGGTCCGGAGGTTGAAGTGAAAAGGTCTGCCATGACAAATGATATGCAATTCAGCTAGAATTCCATACGGTGAGGCAAGTACATAGTCACTTGGACTCAAACACTTCCTCCTCTATACCGTCCAACAGGCGATCTAACTTACAATCCTGTTGGGAATATTTGGCGGCCACCCCTACTTGGTCAGACACCAAACTAACGGGAATTTCTTCCCCATTCGGCCCTACCGGACCGACCCGTGCCATGTGATTAGGATCAAGCTTGGTATACCGAGTCTTCAGCATGGCCCAAGCCTCTCACGCACCCTCTCGACAGGCCGATATCTTCCATAGCCGGATACACCGCCGCGCTCCTTTGAACCGCTCTACAAACTCCTCCATACTTCCTGGAGGGGAGGCGGATGGCCATAGAGCCTTGGCAACACTCCGCATCGCCAGCCGCGCTTGTTCGTGCACTTGCGACAGCTTTTGCAGCAGATCACTCGATGATCCGGACACCTCCTCTTCAGGACGGCCCGTTAATATACCTGTAATCATAGCTATATCAGTTTCTCCTATCGCCGAACTACTTTCAAAATAGTTCAGATACATACTGAATATGCCGCCCCGCAGCTGCTTGTTCTCCTTCATGGAAACGGCTAGCTGGGCCCACACATCTTTCAGCTCTTTGCCTAGCTGGGTCTTGCAATCCTAGAGCTGGTTTTTCTCAATAATGGCCTGCTTCAGTACACGATCGCCTGTAGCTTGTAGCCTTTTGGCTTCTACCTCATTCGCTTGTGTGACTCCCAACGCCTCTTTGAGTCCCCCTGACCATTATGTCACGGTATAGGCAAGACTGTTAGTATTGAGGGCATATAAGTATATTTTCTCGTTGGAAGGGAATATTACCAGGTGACGCCTTCTTGGACTTTTCCAGTTCGGTGGTAGCAGCATTTAGCTGCGCCCGACATTGTTCCAGCTCTTGGGATAGCAGGTTGTTCTTCTCTATAAGAACCTGGTCATACAACGGTACTTAAGTTAGTTGTACCAACTGCTTTCAGTCCCGGGGGCTACTGGCATATGGTTATCCTATTCGGACAAAGAAAACTTACCCGTACATCTATTAAATACTGCTTCGTGGCTCTACTAAGCCCGTTTCGAGCAGTCCGGATGTACGCATCAGCCGAGCTAAAGGCATTAAATGCCTCTTCTGAGAACTTAGGGTCTCGTAAAATAGCCCTGTAGCACCGATGATTCATGGCACTCTCCACTTCCGAGTTGGTAACGGACATATTCTCCGAACCCTCGGCCGAAGGATAGTCCGGCACTGTTCCTATGTCGGCTCCCGCCTTTCCAACAGGGTCTAAATCCCGGGCGCTGGGAGTATGGCTGGCCGGACCCTTGTATTTAGTCCGGTGAACCTTTTTCCTGGTGTCAAACAAGCGTACAAGTTACAGTTGGATGTGACTGCTAAAGTATACCTTTGTATCCCTACCTCTTTGATGAGGGACCGGTCGTGACTTCACCGACCTTCCTTTTAGAAGCCTTGCTCGGCGCCGAAGCCACTCTCTTTGGAGCCGCCCCTGGAGTAGCGTGACGCGCCGAATGCCTCCCCTATGGAGCACGAGACAGTGCGATGGGTGAGGCAGTGCAAAGAAGCTCTTTCGAGAGAGATTTTTTCTCGACGACTTACGTGGGAAGCAGGAAGAAGACCAGGATAATCGGCGATAATGGCCACTTCCATGCCATCGTAGCTCGCCTGGTAAAACACCCCTTCCATGAGTACCACGAATATGTCCGGATCTTCTTCGGACCGGGGATCCAGCTCCCGGTTGTGGTCCTCAGGCTGTGGGGCGGGGCTGTAAAACCCCTCGGTGATTCTTCGCCAATGCTGTTATAAGCAGATTAGAAATTTATCAAAGGTAATCCGGGACGCGGAATGAGTAAAGCAGAAGGATGGGGACTTACCCAACTGGGAGGATTATACATAGAATATCCATCTCTACGATTGATGCGAAGAAATTCCTCTTCCTCCCCTTTGAACAGCTCGGCCAGTATTTTGGCCAGAGCGGCGGGGGTACCCGGACCTTTTCGGCCGCAGCGGGAGGCATCGTCCTCCCCGTTGTAGTGCCACATTGGGAGCCCTCTGTATTGAAGCAGCTGAACCCCTCGCATTATGGAGGTCGCCATTACCTCGACCATTGTTAATCCGGACTGGGCGAGCATCTTTATCTCACCCAAGAGTTGACGAACCTCCGCACTGTCGTCCTCCTCAAGGCTCCGGGGGCGCCAACTGTGGCGTTTCTTCAGTGGAACGCTTGCAAACTCAGGGAGACCCTTTCGAACTGGGTCGGGAAGCGCAACGTCCTCGATGTAGAACCATTCGGAAGGCCATTCTTCAGATGCCTTCCTTGGTGTGCCGGACGGGTATCCGGTATCAGCGATGCGCCACACTTCGGCTCCGCCCACTTCAAATATTGACCCCTCATGGTTACGCGGGACAAGACCGAACAATTTTCTCCACAGTTCAAAATGGGCTTCAACACCCAGAAATAGCTCGCATAAAGCAACATAGCCTGCGATGTGCAGGATAGAGGTGGGGGTGAAGTTATGTAGCTGAAGGCCATAATATTCCAGAAGCCCTCGGAGGAATGGATGGACTGGAAATCCGACGCCTCTTATCAGATAGGGGACGAAGCACACTCGCTCCCCCCCGGACGGATTAGGGAAGTCCTCCGCCTGGGTCACACCATTGAAGGAAGCCAGCCCTACTCGAACAGGGACCAGATCCGCGGGAGGAAGAAATCCCTGTGTTTGCAACTTTGCTAACTGACTATGAGACACAGAGCACTTCTCCCACTCGCTTTTCTTTGAGCTGGCGCGGGAGGAGGAGCCGGGGATGCTAGCCATGCTGGAATGGTTTTCTCCTAGCAGTCTCCGAGGATCTTCTCGGTGTGGTGTCGCATGGATCTGAGATCCAATATCTTTAATATGCGCGCTCCCTTGTGTGGACGGGGTGTTATTTGCAAAAATACCCTGACTTTCCGCATTCGCTCGACACATGGAAGGCGAAGTTATTAGCGCGCGGAAGCCGAGGGGAACAATATTGAGTCAACAGCCGAATACATTACTTCGAGAAGGGAACCCGCCTTGCAATGCCGAAGACAATCCGAAACGCCGAACACCTCGTCATTGAAGCCTCGTTCGGGGGCTACTGAGGGAGTCCTGGACTAAGGGGTCCTCGGGCGTCCGGCCAGTTATCTATTGGGCCGGACTGATGGGCTATGAAGACATGAAGACCGAAGACTATACCCGTGTCCGGATGGGACTCTACTTGGCGTGGAAGGCAAGCTAGGCGACCGATTATGAAGATTTCCTCCTATGTAACCGACTCCATGTAACCCTAGATCTCTCCGGTGTCTATATAAACCGGAGGGGATAGTCTGGATAGGACAGATTCATTACCATATACTCATAGGCTAGACTTCTAGGGTTTAGCCATTACGATCTCGTGGTAGATCAACTCTTGTAACACTCATATTCATCAAGATCAATCAAGCAGGAAGTAGGGTATTACCTCCATAGAGAGGGCTCGAACCTGGGTAAACATTGTGTCCCCCGTCTCCTGTTACCATCGATCCTAGACACACAGTTCGGGACCCCCTACCCGAGATCCGCCGGTTTTGACACCGACAGCGGGTCCGGTGCAGTGGACGAAGGCTTCGGCGGGCGCGTTGTACAGTGCTTTCGGTGAAGCGGATCTGTTGCGGCGGACGAGGGCTTGTATGAAGGGCCAGCGAAGGGATGGACGAGGGAGTCAGTGAAGGGCCTACACTGTGGTGGACGAGGGCGCCGGTTAAGCAGATCCGGTGTGGTGGACCATGATGGCGGTCAAGGAGATCTGGAGCGGTGTACAAGCTAGTCGCTGAAGCGGCTCCGGTGAAGTGGTGAGTTGGCAGTTGGGGGTTCCAAGGTGCGGAAGGTAGATCCGTCGGGGTGTGAGGTCCACCGCTGCAGCGGAGGACTAGATTCGGCAGCTTGCCGTGGTTGGGGGTGGTCGGGGAGGGGAAGGGGAAGGGCTCTGGGGAAGAATGTTGGGGGCAAAGAGGGGAAAACAATGGAGTTACCAAAGCAGCCCTTTTCCATTCATTTGGCAGGGGTAAAACAGGAATATCACAGGGCTAAACTTTCGGGCGCGAGATATTTTGATGTGAGCGGGAAGTTTGAAAGCTTTTGGCGCCTGAAATTATATTCTGCTCTTGTACGGCCGACTATGATATCATTGCCGAGAATTTGTTTGTTTTGAACGCGCAAAAAAAGTGCAAGTTTTGAAAATCAATGTCTCCAACTTGAAACTTAGATTGTCCATTCAATTCAAATATGGATCATTGAGCTACTACAAGCAAATACCATCATATGGTCCAATTCAAATGAATTTCCAAATGTGTTTATCCTAAATATGATGACAAAAGCAAAAATGTGTATGTGTATGAATAAAGTGGATGATTATAAAGTTTGAACATGCCCGTATGTGTATATCTCTAGGTTTGATATATGAATTTGAAATCACGAAATCCCAGCTTAAAAATGTACCTCCGTTTAAATGAATTACAAAAGCTAATGATAGAGTAGAATTCCAAAATTCCAATCTTAGGTTTGTAATTCTGGTACATCAAAGTATATCACGCATGTTCAAAAGTATAGTTATCTCATAGTCCAAACTGTGAAACAATTTGATCAACCATGAGTGCACACACTATTGACCATGTATATCTCAATTACGCTAAAGTCCCTCAAATATAGACACCTCGGTCTTTATCTGAAGCCAACCCCCCCCCCCCCCCCCCCCCCCCCCCCCCCCCCCCCCCCCCCCCCCCCCCCACACGAGCACATTAACACCCCTCTCACTTCTAAAGTCCGGACCCCAATATAGGTCTCTATCACTTTGTCTCTTGGGCATGCACACATCTCTTCCCCCACTCTCTAGCTAGGTCTCCCGGCATCTCACTTTCCCAAGCACATGCACTATGTAGAGTGTATCTTTCCCATACACACAAAACGTCACCCCCAAACGTCTATCTCCCTAGTTATGTGGTTCTCGCACACTCACCTCACACACCACCCCCACTGCAAAACAAGCACACTTTGTCTCCTTGTGCACCACTCTCCTCTTTCTATCTCCCCCACATGCGGACCCGCCCTAGCTCCTCCCTGATACATATATGTCGTGACTCTTTCCATAGCTCCCTAATGTATCATTGTTCTCGATCTCGCACATTGTTCTCTACACCATCTATTCTAGATCTCTCATGAAGTCCCTATCACACACACGATGACTCGCTTCCCTTGCGTCTCCGTACATAGGCCAATTTCAAACAACATCAACATTGTCTCCCTATCTATACGCCATTTATGGACACAAACGCCCCCTCTCTTCCTCTCTCTCTCTCCGTCGCTAGCTCTCTCTCTCTCTCTCTCACTCACTCTCACACCCCTCTCCCACACACAATCGATGTCTCTTCCAAATAGTCTGCTCCCCCCGCCCGCACCCATGCTATCCCGCTACTACACATGTCACACCATTCATCCTTCCCTTATACTAGGTTTACATCATTAGTGGTCTCTCTACTCCACATACACACACTCCCTCTCACACACAAATGCGCGCACAAACACACACAGACTCGCACAAACACCCATTAATCTGGATCCTCATCTCTCCCCATGTTCGTATGTGTATCTCATACACTAACTCTCTAATTATGTATATGTGTCTCCACGTTAGACAACACAAAGCCCCATGTACATGTCTCTCTCTATCCTCCACACACATAGACACAAAGAATCTGTTATCATTGCCTCAGTCTCTAGACATATCACACACGCACACTGTCTCTCTCTCTCGCAAACACGCTCAACAAGGGTTTCCCCGTGAATAACTTACCGTCTATTCATCAACAGTCATGGCAGTACGGCGAACACGAGACGTGAAAAATAATAAATCTACACATGCTTAGACCACCTAGTATGACTACTAGGACTAGAGCAAGCCAAAAAGCGCGCCGCCGTCACCCCCTCCTTATCAGCGACAGGAAAACCTTTGTTTTACACAGTCGAGAAGTCATTGTGCTAAGGCCTCACATGCTGAGGCGTTGAATAGAATGTAGATGCTAGTTTACAGAAACAAGTATCGATAATACGTTTGTATCTCCATACTTATATTTCTTCTCTTATAAAAAACCGAGTTGGTGATGATGGTACGTGTGCCATCTTGCAATATAGACCATCCAATCTATATCAGACAGATGGAAATTAAACTAAAAGATACCCGCACCCCTCTCCACATTTGTAGACAAGGCCTTCCCTCGTTCATCCTTATCTCCAACAACCTCATTGTTGAGAAGTTAAGAAAGGAAGCCTCTGGAACAAACTGGCCTAGTGGCCGCTGCCGGCGTCGTCAATCCCCATGCCTCCGCTCAGTCCGACCACCAATCACCACCACGCCCCACTCCTCTTCACCTTATCTCCTATTTCTCAAGATATCATTAGTTTTTACACATGGGATTACTCCCGCATGGGTCAATCACAACGAGTGTTTTTATAAAAAAATGCATCTTGATGTTCCGTGTAATGCACGGCTCTTGCTAGTACTCCTACAGAAGACTAAGTTGGTGATGATGGTGTGTCTGCCATCCGTCGTTTGTGACCATTAGATCTACATCTAAAGACTATGAGGTAAGTTGTTGCCTTTTCTCACAAACATCTCACTTGTCTACCAATTTGCAGAAAAACCCATAATTAGTATCTTAAAACCAACCACATCCCTCCCTGACCTCACCAAAACAGCCCAAGGAATATATTCTAATTGAAACATAATATATCTCTAGTGATATATGTATATCAAAATTAGAGTGTTTTGTATCAAGTTTGTGAATAAGTATTATTCTAATTATGATTCGTTGCAACGCACATGAACATTGCTAGTATTTCCAACCATGCAATTTTTTCCCTAGTATTCCATAGTTTCGAGTTTTCCATCAAGATCTTAGTCACTCATGGTTGATATTTACTTTCAATCATGTACACATATGCACTATGTAACTAGCCTTGCTTATTGGGTTCCAAAGCTTAACTTTCACTCCTACTTACAATATGTAGAGTATTTAACAAAAAACTACCACTTTCAACCAGCCCTAGGAAGAATCTATTGTACAAAAAATAGCAAAAACATACCCAAAATTTCTTAATCCACGCCAAAAACTACTACCTACCGATTCGGTTAGTTTAAACCCATTTATGACAGGGTTGGCCCACACGTCCGTGCTGACGAGGCAGCTTAAACCAACACATTTTGTTTGACCATTGACACGAGGGACCCACATCTGACCTTCTATCCTGTTATTCCCCCTCAAATCATTATTTTTCCTGAACATTACTTCAAACAGTGCTGATGCGTGTTCGTCGGTGGCGCCGGTGATGAGCGAGTTGGACGCCGCTCCGCCGGACGGGCCGGACGCCGCGCTGGCCTCCGCACGTGTTGTCAGGCTGGCCTGAGCGTGACTCACGAGTGAGCATGCCGCCGCGCTGGCCTTCGCTCGAGCCAGATGGCTGGCCTTAGCGCGGCGCGCGCGAGCAAGCCACCGCGCCGCCGTGCCAATCTAGCTAGCAAACCTTGCAGACAAGCAGCTGGACGGAGCTATCTTGGCTAGCTAGCGGCCGCGAGCGCCGGACGGAGCTGGCATCCGGGCTGCCGCAAGATGGGCTCCGCACCGCAGGTGGTTTTGACCTCGCCTTCTGCCGGCGGCGGTAGCTGCGTCCCATGGCCGAGGATGACTAGGTGGACGGGCCGGAGGTAGGAGGTCACTCGGGGATTTTTGTGCAGACTGACATGTAGGTCCCACAAGTCATAACGCCCGGTCGAATAGAAGGCGTTGACTTAATGGGTGACACGGGCCCTGTTTGGATACTCTAAGTCAAAGGTTAGATTCTAACCCTGAACTAACTCTAACCAAAGTGGTGTTTGGATGGCAGGGTTAGATTGACAACAAATGTATCCAAACAGGGCCATGGGTTGAAACGTGCCTATAACGGCACTTTCTAGAGTAGTCGTTTCTAAGTAGGGATGGTTGGTAAGAGCATGTACAATGGTTGATAAGGTAGTCTTATCTTAAGTCTGCCACGTATGCAAGTGGTAGTAGTTTCTTGGCATTATTAGTGGTTTCTTGCATTATTAGGGGTTTCTTATAAGGAACAATGTACTACTAGCGACAAAAGGCGATTCTAGGTTGCGTTGTACTCCAACGAGTACTACTAGTGGTCGCGGGAGTGTATACCTCGTTTTGTGGGTTCGATCCCGGCCGAACGCACGGCGGCCTTTTTTTTAAATAGTAACTTTGCTGCGAGCCAATATTTTACATGGGTAGTTTGAGTTTTGAAGTCAAACGGACGTGCGGCACCACAATCTAGGTGCACTGGATAGCCTAGCCACTTGAACGGGTTTTCCTTCCCAGCATCTCGTGGCTCGCGTGCTCGCCCTAGCCGCACCTCGCTTGCAGCTTCCTCATCAGCTAGTAGCATATTTAAACTAGCGCCTCCCAATTAAGCCCGAGGAGCCGGAAAAGCCTGGCGGGGCATTGGGAACTGTGCAATATGGCTCTGTACGTAAATTGCTCTACTACTACTCTGTAGCTTGTGGCGTTGCACGCATGGACTTCACTCCATTATCGGCTCTACTATAAAAGAAATTCCTCTTGACGTGTTTTTGTTTGAAACAGAGGCAAAAGCTTTGTTTCATCTCATTCATAAAGAAGGAACTACTAACAAAGTTCGACGAGATCCATTACACCTCCACAAATGGAAGCGAAAAGCCTAGTCTCGCTGTATCAAATAACTCAAATGTTCTGCCCCCGCAGTAACCGTCGCTGATAAACAGGCTGCTAGTGTGTGCATGAGAGGAGCGGCTGAGTAGGCCAGCTACGTGAGAGGAGCGGCTGAATAGAGCACCGAGAGTACCCACTAGGCCACTACGCAGGTGTACTTTCCCTGCATTTATAGTACAGCGATGGTTCTAGAGAACAGTAGTACCCTCCACTTCCAACTGTAGCTCCTTGGCCCTGAGATTCAAGAGTTCAAAACAGGTGCACTATACTAGAAGTACAGTACATAGCACTAGTAGTACCCTCGCACTACTAGTTGAGAAAGTAGTACTAGTACTGCTATAGTACGAGTACGTACTCCTTCGTCACATAATGTAAGACGTTTTTTGACACTAGTTGGCGTGTACAAAAAATAGCAAAAACATACCCAAAATTTCTTAATTCACGCCAAAAACTACTAGCTAGTGCCAAAAATTTCTTACTAGTGCTATTATTTACAGTATAATGCAATCCCATAACGTCCCATAATGCTAGTACTAGTAGTAAATAATAGCCTCACCCCTTCGCTACAGTTGGAAGGAACGATCTACAGTAGGAAGGGACGAGGCCCTGCGGTTACTACGCTCTTATCTCCTCCTCGCCCGTTCCCCTCCCCCCGAAGAGAAGGCAGTTCATCGTTGCTCCCATGGATTCGCCAGGCGGTTCTCCTCCTCGTCGGGGCTGGGAGACCTTGGACGATGATCCTCTGGGAGAAATCGCACGCCGCTCTGACGCCCTCACCGCCGCAAGACTCGGTGCGTCCTGCACCAACTATTTCAAGACGGTGCTTAAAATGGCTTGGGAAAAGGCCATGCTTGTTGGTCTTCCATGCGTCCTCGAGGAGAAGGTTCTTCTATGGGACAATCCTTCGAACAGTCCACCACTCCCTGGCCATGGTTGCACGTTGACTCCGCTAGAGTTGCTGACGTTGAGAGGTAGTCGGATTTTGTCCGATGAGCAGGTCAGTAATGGAGTTTGATCATGTAGTACTTAGTTATTCCATTTACATCCCGTAATTTCTCCGCTGCCCACCATCTTATATATAGGTCTGGGTCGGTGCCAATGAAGATTGGCTTGCATACCTCCGGCCGGATACCACCATCATTTTGCACAACATCCACAGCAGTGCGGCCGTTCCAGTAGACCCCTTCTCCACCATTGGGATCGGCCTTCCGGACTGGCTGGGCTTGAATACGTATGATGATGCCTACATGAGATTGAAGAAGATAGCAATTGCGGACCCACCGACAAAGCGACGTGGCTACGATGATTACTATCTCATCGTGGTGTTCGACATATGGATTGCCATCAATGCAAGAGGCAGTGACGGCAGAGGCTGGCGCATGTTGGCGGCGGCAGATTTGTACCCCTACACGTTCGAAGACGCTGTGCGCCATCTAGGCCGCATCTTCGCGGTGACAAGCCAGGGGACTTGTTTCATCTGGTTGCCATCCTATGGTACGAGAGATTACAAACGGAATGCACAAACCATCATTTGCATCCCTAACGGTACTCCATTATTTTGCAGGGACCAGTCATCCCGCGATCAAAATAAGATCGCCAATCCTGGATGTGCATTTGCATCCGCGATTCAGTCTAACCTGGAACCTTGTAGCTGACTTTGGCATATTGGGATCAACTATCTTAGCAGTCGTTACCCATGGTACCACTGATGTGCAACATGGTCACACAATCTACCATGATCGGACCGTCACCATCTACCCAGGTATTCCATTTTTTAACCCTCTCGCCTTCTCTTTCATTGTTGTACTAGTACTCTACTTACGTACTAGTAGTAGGAGTACTTTTTACCTTGGAGGACGCGTATAGCTAGCTAGGCCCTTGAAGACTTGAACCCACTAGCTGCCACCATTTTTGTTTTTCCATGTCTTACTATCTCATCCATGTAGCCAAGAGTGGCTATATATAATAAGCCGGTTATTTTACTTCCTCTATACCAGAGTAGTACTATTTGCTGCACAGTATTACTGACTGCCATATTTGGGCACAACATTATTATGCATGGACCTTGACTATGTATGTCACCATGTGTCCAGATCTGAGATGCCGCGTGTAGCAGATGAACGGCGCCGAGTTCGACCCCCGTGATGCTACGTGGGTGCCGAGGAACACTCTTGGAGAGTACTCGCTTTTCATTGGGGACAGCTACCCCATTGTGAAGCAGATGCCACCTTCCGTGCATGACACGAAAGGCCTGCCGTTCATGAAGCATGGTTGTGTCTTCCATGCGCACCGCTGGATGAACGACATGCTGGGACACCCTATCCCTGATTTATGCCGCTTCAGCTTGGATGAGTCTCCATCGTGTGGAACCGGACTAGAAAGCTGCGACAATGATTCCCGTTGCCCACCACTATGGATCGTGCCATCCATGAAGAACACCTAGGACTGGAACCTGGAGGAGGACATGTAGCCCATCTATAACGTGTAAGTGGAGTACGGTAAATTGTGAACGGTAGCGCTGTGAATATATGTAGACTAGTCGTGCACAAATTTAACACATGAATTGGAGATGAACTTGTGTGGCATACTGGCATTTGTCCTTTAGAATTTATTACTAGTAAATGTGTTATGTGTACGTGCAACTTGTGTGGTTGTTGCACGGGCTCCAATACGCTCTTTGAGAAAAAAAAGGTGGCACAGCTTTGGATATACGTGATGTGGCGGCATCATACAGTAGCATCGTTCGCTATAGTTGTCGTACGCTTCGACTAGGACGACAACTCCTATAAAACCTTGCGCTTGGATCTTTGCCTCTTCGTGAGGTTCAACAGTTCGTACTCGTGTGAACCTTGCACTTGGCTCTTCGCCTCTTCGAAAGGTCCAACAATGATGATACTACAGTACACATTATGCTTCTGGCAATCTGACACCGATTGAACTGCTACACGTCCACCGCGAGAGCGAGGGCAAGGGCGAGGGAGAGGGAGAGGGAGTGGGCGCGCTGTAGTCAAAACCCTCTCCTCGTCCTGCGAACCACCGCGCGCGTGGGCGAGGGAGAGGCGTAGTAAGCAAGCTTCTCCTCGTTCGGCGAGTTGACGTGACACATCAAAGTAGTACTAGTACTAGTCCATACTGCGTCCTTTCCGGTTAATATGGCTTAATTTGAAATGAGAAAAATACACTGGCGGTCAACGTATGTAACAATACGCTCTTTACGGTCACTATATATAGTTTTGCGGTGATTATACGATCACTAGCTCATCGTAGAGCACCGTATTGCACCCTACTGACCGGCCACATAGTCGACGTGGCACTTTGTTGACTGGTTAAATTGTCACCTGGTTTCTGGGTCCCACCTGTCAGTTGGCAGAGCAAAGAAATCAGCTAAAAAACAAAGAGTGTAGTACATCTACACTTCCAATGCATTTAGCCTTTAATCTAAATCGATATTGATTGACTAATGCACCAACTTGTGCTCTAGGTATAGGCTACATGTCTATCCTTAATTACAGCATGCAACTACCTTCATTTAATCTTCTTCTCTCAATGGTCGCATGCACACATAACTTTTGGGCGTTAATTATGCCCTAGTCAATGTGTAAATCTCTAAATGTACAGTCTTTCACGGACGTAGGGAGTAGGTTGAGCACTTGAGCGTGAGCGTGTGTGTTGCGTCGTGTGCTGTGTGCCGCATGGGTGCGTGAGTGTTGCGTGCGTCCATGTGTATGTGTGAGTGTTGCATCTTGCATGCATGCATTGGGCTTACTCCCTCCCATTGACATGTTCATATTTCAAGCTTCCTCTGTTCCATCCATATGGTGATACTCCCTCTGTTCCCAAATACGGAGTAAAATCCTCCCTCTGTTCCCAAATATGGAGTATTTGTCTTTCTAGAGATTTCAACAAGTGACTACGTACAAAGCAAAATGAGTGAAGTGAGCGTAGAGGCATAGGGATAATGTAGAAAGGAAGTCTTCGCGATCCATTATTCCCCATCTCGGTCAGAGAGAACTATTCAACTAGTCTTCACAGTGAAGTGACAATACACGCTGTAGCAGATGGGACACTTAATTAATAAGCTGAACCAGCGTGTTGGTGTTACTAAATCAGCCTTACCCAGTACTGCCATCATGTTTGCCAGTAGAGCACGCTTCTGTCCTCCATTAACTGACATATGGGCCCTCTTGTGGTAGACCCACATGTCATCGGTGTAACTATTTACACTCTGAAGGATGGTATATCCTGGTAGTAGTAGTAGAATTGAGATTTAATGCACTTTCTTCCCCGTCTTCCACTCTTCTTCCTCCTCTCTTCCCCATCGTCGGCCGCACACCATTTCCCCCCGCTCATTGCTCGCCCGCCCGCACTATCTTCCTTGGTAGCTCGCGCGTACCATATCCCCCCACTCACTGCTCGGCCACACGAGGAGAAGCTTCTTCGCTCGCCCGCCCGAATCCACTTCCCCGCTGGCTCGCAGGCACCGAAAACCCCAATGGAAGAACCGACTGACACGCAGAGCCGCGATTGGAATTCCCTCCCCGATGTTCTCTTGGAGCAGATCTGTAATCGTATGGACCTACTCAGCACCGTCCGTCTGGCCGCATGCTCGGTGTCTTTGTACCATCTACTCGTCTGCAACCGGCCGGCTCTTTTCAAGACACCCTGCTTGCTGATGCCCGATCCTCGCAGGTGGCCCAGACACCGACTTGACAATCCTACGGAGGTTGCCGTGGTGCCCCTCGGCATGCTACCACTACCCGTCCACCTACCCTTCATGCGCGACCACTACTGGGTGGGCATGAAGGCCAACTGGATCGTCCTCATCCACCAATCCGGTAGTCCGTGGTGTCTCGTGGATATCTACACCCAGCGAGAGATCACCCTTCCATCTTTGGATACCGCCGCCATCGAGCCTCGCGGCCCGCCGGACACTCCTGCCTACTACGCACGAGACGCGTTGAACTTTTGGCTCGACCTCTGTTTGCTGAAGGTTGTAATCTGTGAAGTGCCCACACCATCAGAAGACTACATGGATTACAAGCTCATTGCCGTGTTAAACATGGGATTAGTCTATCTAGAATCCGGTCGCCATACATGGTTATGGCTCATCGTCGATCCTCTTCACCCAATACTTCTGTCTGATGCTATAGTGCATGATGGCATCGTTTATGCGGTCAACGCATAGATTGGCTGCCTATACTGGTGGAATCTATCGTCGTGTAATTGTTCTATCTCATCTCATCTTTACCTTAAGAATACGACTGCCTGTTCATTGTTACAAATTTAGAATATATAGTATGTCTATAACCACATCATTGCTATATGTTCCTCTCATTTCCTAGATTTTTATGACCACACATGTTATTGTTAGAGTTGATATGAGAACAATTGGTATCTAATGATTGTTAGAATAGATATTATGAGTATAAACTCATGATTGCTATATGTTACTCTCTTTTCCAGGATTTTTATAACAACGCATGTTATTGCTTAGAGTTGATATGATAACTGTAGTAAGTGCTATGGTAGAATATGAGTAGGCCCTGTCATATCTGTTTTCCCCCCCCCCCCCCCCCCCCCCCCCCCCCCCCCCCCCCCCCCCCCCCCCCCCCCCCCCCCCCCCCCCCCCCCCCCCCCCCCCCCCCCCCCCCCCCCCCCCCCCCCCCCCCCCCCCCCCCCCCCCCCCCCCCCCCCCCCCCCCCCCCCCCCCCCCCCCCCCCCCCCCCCCCCCCCCCCCCCCCCCCCCCCCCCCCCCCCCCCCCCCCCCCCCCCCCCCCCCCCCCCCCCCCCCCCCCCCCCCCCCCCCCCCCCCCCCCCCCCCCCCCCCCCCCCCCCCCCCCCCCCCCCCCCCCCCCCCCCCCCCCCCCCCCCCCCCCCCCCCCCCCCCCCCCCCCCCCCCCCCCCCCCCCCCCCCCCCCCCCCCCCCCCCCCCCCCCCCCCCCCCCCCCCCCCCCCCCCCCCCCCCCCCCCCCCCCCCCCCCCCCCCCCCCCCCCCCCCCCCCCCCCCCCCCCCCCCCCCCCCCCCCCCCCCCCCCCCCCCCCCCCCCCCCCCCCCCCCCCCCCCCCCCCCCCCCCCCCCCCCCCCCCCCCCCCCCCCCCCCCCCCCCCCCCCCCCCCCCCCCCCCCCCCCCCCCCCCCCCCCCCCCCCCCCCCCCCCCCCCCCCCCCCCCCCCCCCCCCCCCCCCCCCCCCCCCCCCCCCCCCCCCCCCCCCCCCCCCCCCCCCCCCCCCCCCCCCCCCCCCCCCCCCCCCCCCCCCCCCCCCCCCCCCCCCCCCCCCCCCCCCCCCCCCCCCCCCCCCCCCCCCCCCCCCCCCCCCCCCCCCCCCCCCCCCCCCCCCCCCCCCCCCCCCCCCCCCCCCCCCCCCCCCCCCCCCCCCCCCCCCCCCCCCCCCCCCCCCCCCCCCCCCCCCCCCCCCCCCCCCCCCCCCCCCCCCCCCCCCCCCCCCCCCCCCCCCCCCCCCCCCCCCCCCCCCCCCCCCCCCCCCCCCCCCCCCCCCCCCCCCCCCCCCCCCCCCCCCCCCCCCCCCCCCCCCCCCCCCCCCCCCCCCCCCCCCCCCCCCCCCCCCCCCCCCCCCCCCCCCCCCCCCCCCCCCCCCCCCCCCCCCCCCCCCCCCCCCCCCCCCCCCCCCCCCCCCCCCCCCCCCCCCCCCCCCCCCCCCCCCCCCCCCCCCCCCCCCCCCCCCCCCCCCCCCCCCCCCCCCCCCCCCCCCCCCCCCCCCCCCCCCCCCCCCCCCCCCCCCCCCCCCCCCCCCCCCCCCCCCCCCCCCCCCCCCCCCCCCCCCCCCCCCCCCCCCCCCCCCCCCCCCCCCCCCCCCCCCCCCCCCCCCCCCCCCCCCCCCCCCCCCCCCCCCCCCCCCCCCCCCCCCCCCCCCCCCCCCCCCCCCCCCCCCCCCCCCCCCCCCCCCCCCCCCCCCCCCCCCCCCCCCCCCCCCCCCCCCCCCCCCCCCCCCCCCCCCCCCCCCCCCCCCCCCCCCCCCCCCCCCCCCCCCCCCCCCCCCCCCCCCCCCCCCCCCCCCCCCCCCCCCCCCCCCCCCCCCCCCCCCCCCCCCCCCCCCCCCCCCCCCCCCCCCCCCCCCCCCCCCCCCCCCCCCCCCCCCCCCCCCCCCCCCCCCCCCCCCCCCCCCCCCCCCCCCCCCCCCCCCCCCCCCCCCCCCCCCCCCCCCCCCCCCCCCCCCCCCCCCCCCCCCCCCCCCCCCCCCCCCCCCCCCCCCCCCCCCCCCCCCCCCCCCCCCCCCCCCCCCCCCCCCCCCCCCCCCCCCCCCCCCCCCCCCCCCCCCCCCCCCCCCCCCCCCCCCCCCCCCCCCCCCCCCCCCCCCCCCCCCCCCCCCCCCCCCCCCCCCCCCCCCCCCCCCCCCCCCCCCCCCCCCCCCCCCCCCCCCCCCCCCCCCCCCCCCCCCCCCCCCCCCCCCCCCCCCCCCCCCCCCCCCCCCCCCCCCCCCCCCCCCCCCCCCCCCCCCTAGATGTGAAATAGCAAAACTATTGTTTATAGCTCTATTTTTCTTTTTAGACGCAGACCTGGTGAAGCAATTACAATTTGACAGTTAATAAAAATTGAAACAAGTGACTGTAACATGCCAAAGATGTTATGAAAATGCCAACTACGTACACTAAAACCTATATTCGACAATACTGCAGGTATCACACTGAGTGGCCTAAGCAAGCATTTCTTCCAGCGCAATTCCAGGGCGTTCAAAAGGGGCACGTGGACGCGTCGCAAGATACAGTCGGAGTGCGGCTTGCACGCGATGTGGCACAACACCGGCAATAACTTGCCGGTGATGGTCAATGGCCGGCAGACGGGCAGCAAAAAGGTTTTGGTGCTGCACACCAACAAGAACTTCGACCAGCAGAGGACCAACTGGGTGATGCACCAGTACCACCTCGGGGACCTGGAGCAAGAGAAGGAGCGGGAGCTGGTCCTCTGCAAGATTTTCTACCAGACGAACACTAGGGCCAGGAGTAAAAAGATTATAAGTTAGTTTGGTATTGGTACTTGTACTACCTTGTCGTCCGCAAGTTGGTATTGTTGTTAACGATCTTTCAGTATGAACTTGGCATTTGCTTCCAACCATCATGCCGAGGGTCGACGTGGATATAAAGCTGAATCATTTGTTTCGAAACGAATTTTCAGGCACCTGATTTTTATTTGATGGGTAGCATAAGCACCTGCCGTTCGAATTCCTAGTTCTCCAAATTTTTTGAAACAAGTGCATGCTCTTATTATCATGATGAAAAAACAATATCCCTACTGCATCCTAGTTATCAGTCTGTACTTGCAGAATTCTCTCGTTTATTGAGCATGTATATTGTTTTTTCAGGTCGAGCAAGTTTCAACTGGGCTGTAGACTGCCCAGGCTTGGTTTTGTTTTTAACAGGCCCAACCCATGACAACAACGGGGCACAAAGATCCAGCAGGTATCTACTGGCCTCTGGCCCACCAGTGCTAGTTATATTTTGTATTACAACATCCGCAGGCACTTTTTTTACTGAATCAAACACACAGCCCAGTTCTATTTTCCTCTTGAAACGCATGTCCTACATCCGTTTTCTAATCTCTACCTATAGTTTTACTAGTTCATATACACGTATCATTATATTGAAAATACATAAAATTCACTTTTCATATTTACATCCTTATTTTTGTTGTTGTTTTCCCTCCCAACGCTGATTTTTTTTTACCACTGGTTTTCCCTTAAACCAACTCAATTGTCCCACGTCTTATTTGCTTACAAAAGCAAAACAATTTTTTTGGCAAATCAATAAGTTCTTAAAAAAATGTTTATCATTTCGGGATTACAAAAGTTCGGACTCCACCGAAATATGCAAAATAAGGTTGAACTTTTTGACCGTGGTCCTGGGCAGAAAATGGGATGTAATAAATTACTTAAGAATTAGCAAATGGGCTGCAAATTATTAAAAAATAGCAAATGGGCTCTATGTTGTCTGCCACAGATTTGGAGGCTGACTTGTGGGCCTACTAAGTTCATGCGTACACAAGGTTTATCAAAAAAGAAACTTAGTCAACAATCGACTCTACCAGCGTCAGACCGTTAGATGTCAATCTAACGGGAATCGTGCTTCTCCAGTCACTGATCTTCCTGCCCCAGCCACCCAAACCAGCGCCGTCGGAACCGCCTGCTCCCGCCTCCTGGGGCCGGCTGTGCTACCGGGCAGGCCTCACGGCCCCATCATATACTCGCATCCCTGGCCTGTCTATCCCTCTACTCACCCACACCTCCTGTTATTTTCCGGCGATGGCAGCCAAACCAGTCAACCCTCGTACTCTCCACCGCGTGGGCAGCCACTGCCGTGTCTTCCCTGGCTTCATGTCGTTCCCTTCGTAGGCCTCGCCGTCGTCCACCGCCCTGGTGCTCTCGGCGCGGCGTGGTCAACGTGGTCAACGAACGACATCCATCGGAAGTGGACTGTACGTGGAGAGGCTGACAGCTGGGTCCACGGCCGCACACAAGGAAATGCCTCCTTATTATGTGCAAAATAATGATTCCTCCACCTGACATCTGGGACCCACCGGAAGGGCCGCTGTATTTCACGAAAAAAATGTTCCCTCCGCTGACAGGTCAGACCACCACCAACTATATCTTCGCACGCAAGGAAGTGCCTCCTTATTGCGCACAAAAAAATGAATACCCCCTGCCAGCTGGGACCCACCACAGTGGGAGGCTGACTTCTGGGCCTACTAAGTTGACGGGGATGGAGGGCTTTGTCAACTTAGTCAATATGAACGATTCTAGCTCCAGTGACCGTACGATGTCCATCCAACGGCCTTAGTGCTTCTTCAACCTCTGGTCTTCTTGATCCAGCCACCCAAAGCAGCGCCGGTCGTGCCGCCTGCTCCTGCCTCCCGTGGCCGGCTGTGCTGCCGTGGAGGCCTCACCGCCCCCATACTACTCCCACCGCTGGCCAGGCCATCCCTCCACTCACCCACACCCCCTGTTATTCTGCGGAGACGGTAGCCTCACACCGCAGCCGAACCAGTGAACCCTCGTACTCCTCTCCACGTGGGCATCCACTGCCGCGTCTTCCCCGGCTCCGCGTCGTCCACTGCCTTGGTGCTCTCGGCGCGGCGTGGTCAATGTGGTCAATGAACGACTTCCATCGGAAGAGTACTGTACGTGGAGAGGCTGACAGCTGGGTCCACGGCCACATCCCAGTTTTTTTTGATTTGCCAAGTAAGTCGCTTTGTCAGGCCTGTTGGGCTGCAAATCTTTCAAGACGAGGAGAGCTTCATTCGGAAAATGGCCTATCAGTAATGAGAAATGGGTTGTACATTTTTAAAACACATCAAATCGGCAATTAGTTTCAAATTTCTTTTTTTCATTTCTAGATTTTAAATTGCATTGATTTTTATGCGTGGACAATTTGTTGGATTTTATATTGATATACATTTATTTTTAAAATCAGTTTGAATGTGACTCAAAATTTCGAGATTAAAAACAGTTCGGACCGCACCGAAATATGCAAAATTTCGTATATTTTTTTAACCGTGGCCACAATATGGGCTGTAATGCTAACAAAAAGAATATGGGCTCCAAAAAAAACCTTAAGAATTAGCAAATGGGCTGTAAATTATTAGAAATAATGGCAGATGGGCTATATGATGTTTTCCACAGATTTGAGGCTTTCCTAAAAAAAAGGTTGATGCACAAGCAGTGACTGTTGGATGTCCATCCAACGGCCATCGTGCTTCTTCAATCTCTGCTCTTCCTGCTCCAGCTGCTCAAACAAGCGCCGGCGGGACTGCCTGCTCTATCCTCCCCGCGGCCGGCTGTGCTGCTGCACAGGCCCCACCGCCCCACCGTACTCCCATCGCTGGCCTAGCCATCCCTCTACTCACCCACACCTGCTGTTATTCTCCGGCGACGGCAGACGAACCAGTAAACCCTCGTACAGTCGTACTCCCCTCTGCGTGGGAAACAACTGCCGAGTCTTCCCTGCCTCCGTGTCATTCCCTTCCTAGGCCTCGCCGTCGTCCACCGCCCTGGTGCTCTTGGCGCGGCCTGGTCAACATGGTCAACGACCGACATGCATCTGAAGTGGACTGTACGTGGAGAGGCTGAGAGCTGGGTCCACGGCCGCACGCAAGGAAATGCCTCCTTATTACGCGCAAAATAATGATTCCTCCTCCTGACATCTGGGACCCATCGAAAGGGCCTCTGTATTTCGTGAAAAAACGTTACCGCCGCTGACAGCTTGGACCGACCAGCTATATCTTCCCACGCAAGGAAGTGCCTCCTTATTACAAACAAAA